>JAMLFY010000002.1:41003591-41090504 GCA_030441495.1 Dalbergia oliveri | reverse complement strand
TTTTGAAAATTAGTGATTAAAATGATTGTTATTGAAGTTAACCCAATTTTTACTTGAATTTTTACTATCATTAGAAATTACCGAATTACCGTAGGTAAATATTATATAAAATTTGAGACCAAACAATCCTTAATAAAGGAATATAACGTTAGAAGAGAAGTTAGGAGCAATTCGTGAAAGGAGTTTGCAATTTTCTTGGACGCTTAAAACGACCAACGTCCCGAGGTTATTTTACTTGAGAAAATGAGCTGCTGGGTACCATCTTTAAGTGGCAGGGATTTTTGATGTTAATAAGGGATTGTTTGTGTTATGTGTGTTAATAGAGGAGAAGAATCTAATTTCTAGCTTCTAACACGCGAAATGACTAAACCGCCCTTACCCGTTTTAACTTCCATGCCTTTAACCAGCCCAAACCTCACTAAAATGTGTTAAGGTGTTTAAGCCATGATTAACCATTGGTTAAGCTCGGGTGGTCTCGGGTAATTTTAGAATGAATTGCTTTTGCTTCCCCTTTGTGGGCTTACAAATTTTAGATTTTGATTTGCTGACGAAACCTAAGCAATATTAGGCTCAAATTAAAGCTTATTAAATTCTAATTATTAATCTAGAGTCAAAATTATTTATTTAGATTGATTAGAACCTAAATTGCTTAAAACACCCAAATTGCTTAGTAATTCACTGAAACCCTTAACCGTAAATCTCAAATTGGATTAAGACCTTGCCTACATCTAAAAAATACATGGAACACACAAAATCATCTTCCACAAGGCTGTAATGCACAAAATTATTGAGTAATAAGTCAGAAAATTATTACACAAAAATCCAAAGAATGAAAACAAAGAATCATGAAAACATGGAAACATGATTCCATGTTTTAAGCCACCAAACAAAATGATTTTTCTTTCTTATTTTTTTTCCTCTAATTTTTGGTCAGATTTCTTTCCTTCCTTTGTCCATTTATGAGCTGCAAAATCTCTATAAATAGGCATGCTTGAAAGATAGTTTAGATGCTTAGTTCAAAACTTACACAAATTCTAGTCTTAGGACACCAAAAGCTTTCTTTCTTCTTTCTTCTTTGAATTCTCCCTTCAGCTCTTCAAGGATATTTTGCTTCATTTCACTCAAGGAAACCAAGTTCTTTTCCTTTCTTTCAAATCAAATTAGGTAGGGAGGTGTTCTAAGTTCATTTTATGCTAAGACAAGTTATGTTTCTAGCTCAAAAATGATGTTTTCATGAGCTTTCTTTTAAGTTTTCATTTTCAGTTCTTCTTCCTTTCTTTTTAAAGTATTTTGGCCATATGGCCTAGCTTATGATGAGACCATGGTTTGATGATGAGATTCTGAGTGTTGGTTGCAAAGCTTTCACAAGTTAGATCTCTGAAAACTTGAAGGTTTCACTAGTTTCCAAAGCTTTTAAAATTTCAGTTTTCTTTTCTTATTTTCCTTTCATGGTTTCGGCCAAATGGCCTAGGAAGGAATGAAATGATGGCTTGATGATGAGGACCTTGAGATGGGTTGTAAATCCATCACAAGTTAGGCCTCTGAAGCTTGAACATTCCATTTAATGCAAAACTTTAAAGAATAATGTTTTTATCTTTGAGGTTTAATATGAAATATGTATTTTTACTTTGTCTTGCTAGATACATATATTGGGTTGAAAACATAATTCTCTTAAAGTCTTGAAGGAGCTCTAGAGATCAAGTGAACTTGCATCCACGTTTAAGTTTATGCAAGTTTGCACTATTTATTTATGTCATAACTAATTCTTCAATAATAATAATGAACTGCATATCTCATGTTTAAATTTCAAGCTTGCATTTCATGTTTAAATTTCAAGTTGTCACTTAATCCTAAAGATAATAAAGAAGTTGCATCTATTTATTCTTTACTTTACTTTATTTTATAATGGCTAAAGAGTCAATGCATGGCATGTTTATTTTATGTCATTACCTAAAAATCCAAGAGCTCAAAGACTTGCCTATGAATCATAAGCGAAGAAATCTATAATTGGAGTTAAAGAATTTATCTTTAAGAAGTTTGAGAATTGGAGCTTAAAAAAATGTAATTCTCTTCTCTCACTTGTCCGTCAGCTACCGCCCTTGCTGTTAAATTCTCTTCTCCCTCTACTGGCACTGCGGATTATTGCCTTTAGCTTCTTGCATCATGTTTATATTACAAGTTCTTGCATCATGTTTAATTTTCAAGTTATCACCTTAAATCTTAAAGATAAAGAAATGGAATTGCATATCATGTTTATAATTCCAAGCTACCACCTTATAAAGATAAGATTAAAATAAGGTTGCATAGCATGGTAATAATTCAAAGATGTCACATAAATCTCTAAAGCTTAAGACTTGCTCCTTTTATCTTAAGTGAAATATTTAATTATGAACATTCTTTCAAGTTATAAATCGGTCCCATGGTTAAGTTAGGCCTAAAGTCCTATGACTTCTTTCAAGTTTAACAAAAAGAATTAGTTCTAAAAGAGTTTTAAAACTTTGTAAGAATTTTATGGGAAGCAAGTAATTTATGTGTACTTAAAATATGATCTGATGCTTATTAAGAATTTGGTGTCATTGATTGATTCCTGTTTGTATGTTATAGTTGCTTGTCGCAAACAATAAAAACTTATGCATGAAATAAAGATATATTCCTGATGAAGAAAAAGTGTATTACCTGGAAGAGTGCAATTTGGAAAGATTCTGCTAAGGAAAGATTTGGTATTTAAATGTGTTGATTGTGACCCACTCTCCTGGAATCTCTAGATGCATGATTACAATTGGTATATATTATTTCGGCATAAGACTATAAATGAGAAAATGTTATAATGATTATGAATGAAGAATTGTATTATGATATAACATGCAAAGACTTAAAGGTGACTCAAAAAAATATGAGGAAATGATCCTTTGGAATTGCCAACTATAGGCGGTGAAAGGTGGTCTTCTTGCTGAGTTCTTCAAAAGGGTAGAGACGAAATTTTTACTTATCAAAGGGATAAAGTATGTGGTGATGACTAGCAAGGTATGAGTTCATAACCTAGATTACTCCAAAAGGGTGGAGTATAGGGTGGCCCAGGAAAATGATGATGAAAGTAACTTTAAGTCACCTAAGAAACTAAGTAAATGCATTATGTGAATATGATGTTCTGCTATGCATAGTATTTGAGATGATGATGAGAAAATAATATTCTGACATAGTATTATGAAATGAATGATGAGGAATATGATGTGATTTTATGCATAACTATGTTATTATATATAAAAGGAAAAGTTCATTATAAACATGACATGCTAAGTTTATGATGCATTATAAGACGCATGATTAAAACGACGAACCTCGTAAAGTATATTTTCGAACTTAATAAATCAATCTTAGCATGCTCACTATTTCATAATAACCCGAGGTTTGGGGACGATGATGATGACACATATGCATCATGAGGTGAGTACCCTACGAGATTCTTTTTATAAGTTTCTCACTCCCTCTATTTTCTTTCCATCTTGTCTTTTAAAATAAAGGAGCGTTCGTGAATCACATTGAGGCGTCACCGTAGTTGTAACTTGAATCCTTGAGTTTTACTCGGATATTTCAGGATTTATCCCTATCCCTGAGTGTTATTACTAGATGCCATTAATGGATGTCCTTCCATCCATATATTATTTATGTTTCATTAGATTGCCTACACTTAGTCTTATTCTTGTTGGTAGGCAAAATATCTATATGATATGTAATTATAGATGCTGATATGGAGCCAATATATTATGATGTGATGTTTGTAAATTCCTATGTGTCTTTTAAATTTTGCTAAATCATTTCACGTTAAGCGCGGTCACGTTTTCAATTATGTTTAAAAAAATGGCTCAATTTCACTAAGTATTTTCAAAGCATGATTAAAGGAGCTTGAGCAAAGTAACCAGTAATTAATTTAGCATACTAGGCTAATTGGGTTAATTATTAGGGTGTTACAGGGATGGTGAATGCTTGAAAGTCAGGCGATGGTAGACAGTGTTTGACACTTTTTACAGCTGTTAAAGGTAAGGACGTCTGTCTTGTCAAGCGGGTGATAGCTATAGAGGTTAGGTGAATGATTTTTCTTGGTTTTGGACCACTATAACTCATATGTTTACCCTGGAAGGTTCTCGAAGTCTCTTGACTATGCGTTATAGAGTACCCGGTAACACCACAATACCGAAATGACGTCTGTTTCGATTAATGATCCTCTACCCTATATATACCCCTCCCATCTTGTTTTTCTCACTCCAAAATGAGCCCTAATACCCTCAATCTTTCTTCCTTCTTCCCCACTTTTATCCCCACTCAAATTCACTTCCTCCAAGCTTCAAGGTGAGTTGGGTGTTGATCTATGCTTCCTTTCTCTCTATTCTTCTATGTTCTTGAGTATGGAGTGTTTATGTTCTTAGTTGTTGTCAAGTGAGGGTGCTCTCCCAATGTTGTTAGTTGATTTAGATTAAATATTATTCATGCGTCTATGTTGCTCCATGATAGTTGTTGGTGTTATTTCAAGCTTCAAGATCAAGTGAATAGTACTATTGCATCTCCCTTTAACAATGGTGAGTTCAACCATTATCTTATTTTCTTGTTATTATGAGTATGTTATGCATTAGGATTTCTAACTATGACACTAGAGATAATAATATGTATAGAATATGATTTTACAAGTTATGATAAGTTAGTAAATATTATGATTTTGACCATAGCATGAAAAATGTGATTTAGAAAACCATGGGACCATGATTGGATCTGTTCATGCCATGCAAAATGTTTATTATGTTTTGAAGAGAATTCATTAGAGAATACATGATTTAGCAATGTTTACTAAAGTTGTCAAATGCGTTTTATGGATTTAAAGATATTACCAAGTTTGCTAAACTTAGAAATTCAAATTATGTTTTTAGTAGTAAGTTGATATATGTTGGGAAAATGCGAAAACAGAGTATAATTTAGCCTTTGAGTATATATGATATTATGATTCTTAGTCTTAATGATTTTGAACCGTGTTGGTTTTGAAGTACAATATTTGAGTTCCCTAGTTTTGTAAAATATGATAGCTTGAGAGATGATTTAGAAATTAAGTTATAAAAGTTTTAGAGTACGAATGTTCATATGATTCATGGTAGTTGCCCACATACCGTGGGCTTTTGATCACAATGTCTACAAACGGGTTATGCTTTGGACATGATTTCATAGCCACAGATTATGCTAAGGCCAGACTATTAGAGTTACATGAGATCATAACTCTCAGAGTACTAAAAGTTTTTAGAGTTTTCATATTTGTTTGATTTATGTACAACTAGTATTTACACTCTTATTAGATTAAATATGAAATTCGATGTTTGAATTTATTGTTGATTGAGTTGTTATGTATGTTGAGATTAGTATGGTATAATTGTAGTATGTTTTGAGAAAAGTTGTTAACCTTGGTATGCCTAGCGCGAAGGAGAGATAGTATACCAAGCAACCATGGAGGTAGGCCATAAGATGTTAACCTTGGTATGCTCAGCTGCCAAGGAGGCGATAATACTAATTGGTCATGGATACAATCTTATAAGTCTTTAACCTTGGCATACTTGGATGCCATGGAGACTGGATGTTAAACGACCATGGAGGTAGCTTTTACCAATTTAAATATACCACAGGATATAGTTCTTAAGAGAACAAACCCACAAGTGAATGCTTATAGAATATGAATTTAGTTTTAAATTAATTTTCTTTAAAGTTGAAATTTTATGTAGTTTAGGCAAGGATCGAATGACATGTATATGAATATTATTATTATGTAAATACTTGCATTTCTATATATACTGGATTATGTATATCCCATGGTTATCTCAAGTATGATGAGTGAGAATCCACTTATTGAAGTCTATTGACTCACTCCTCCCATTCCTCCTCACAATTGTAGGTAGAAGATTTTGTTTCAACCCCAATTCGAGATGCGACTATTTCCAATGGTAAGTCTTACTTTGAAGTAACGCTTAATTAAGATCTATGTTAATTTTAGTGTACTCCAATAGATGTACAGGTAGGATCCAAACCACATATGTATTTTGAGATATTGTAGTTATTTACAAAGTTTATGTATTTCCCTATATATTTGTAGAGTTTAAGTGTGTATTTGAAATGTAGAATATAGTTAAAGATTATGGTAACCAACTAGAGATATGTTTACGATTCAGCTTTCAAGTGTTAAAGTGATTTTCAGATTAAAGATTAATATTATATGATGAAACTTATGATTTCATGATCAACGGATTTGGTTAATATGTTTTCAAAGCTTGAACGTTAAATACTTTTAGTTTTATGAATTTAATTATTATGTTTCAATTAGAGAAATGGTTATTGATTTAGAAGAAAATTATATTTTAAATATAATATTATGATAAATTATGTATTTATAACGATTATTCAAGGCTTATGAGAATTTAGATTTCCATATATCTTATTTTGATTCTGATAATGACAATTGAGCTAGTGATTTTTTTTATTTGGGTTGAACTAATAAAATTGAACTGTTATGCTTCCTTTAATGTTTTTTTCCTTTGTCCATTTGGGTTGATATTGGACCGGGCTTAGTTTTTTTTTTTTTAGCTTTGTTGTAATGAAAATATGTATTAATGGAAAGCTTTAGAACTAGAATAAATTATGATTCTTTCGTTAACAAGAATAGAAAAACTAATATTTTTTATTTAAAATAATTTATTTTAACTAATATTTTGTTTGATTTAATAACTTGTCATTGTTTTAAACATATTAAATTAAAATAGTTAAGTTTCTGTTTGATATTTTATCTATCGACACTTTTTATTTGATATTAATATTAATTAATATAATTAGTTTAATTTCTATTATTTTGGTTGGAATAACCTTTTAGAATAACATAAGGATAAAATTGTTATTTGACATCATTATCTTTTTCTTCTTCACTTTTCACCAAAAAAAAAGAAGTTCATTTTCTTTTTATTTTCTTTTCATCCAAACACATTTGTGAAAAATAAAATTTCACTCAGTTTCTTTTCTTTCATTTCTTTTTCGTTTCATTTATTTCCTTTGCCAACCATAGATATAAGAGAGAGATCAAGTTATTCAAATATAATAGTATAGAATATCATAGATATATTGAAATTACCAAACCTTTTACATCCCTATAGCTATCTGAAAAAGGAAAATTTTAGAGTGTGTTTGATTTCAAAAAGGAGTTTTCAGCTTTCAATTTCTATTTTTTATTTGTCATATTTTCAAAACGAAACACTAAAAACCTTAAAATTATAATTTTTTTACAAAACCCAGTTCTTTAGTTATTATTTTTAATATTTAATATTTACTTCATAAAATTATAAAAATAAAAAACTTGGAAACTAGAAACTATTTTTTTGAAATCAAAGGTACCATGACAATCAACCATCAATAGAAAAATAAGAATAAAAATAAAAAAAAAGAAATATAAAATAAAGAGGAAAGTAAAAATATCCGCAGAAACCGACCTAGTGTTGTAAACAGTATAAAAACGATGACTCACGCATTAACAATCGGTATCTCAACATTCACCATCTTCACAACCCCAAAAAAATCACCCTCTTTGTCTCAAGGATCATGGCCACAGCTGTGTCTGCATGCGAAAACAAGAACCCCAGAAGAAGAAACCCTTTAAGTTCTCCAGATCAGAGATCGAAGCAGCTAAGCAGCTCATACAACTCAGTAGTAGCAGCAGGGATTCTGATGAGGAAGAGGAACAACAAGAACAACAAGAAGATCGTCACAGCAGCAGCAACAGTTTCAGCTACAGCGTGGTTCAAGGGAACCCTGATCAGGAGGATCACAGCACCATCAAGGCTGATACTGCTGGTGGCGATGTGTCATCCGTTGCAGCCACTGCAGAAGAGGACGTGTTGGCTGCTGAAGATGAAAGCTGCTTCCCAATTATGAATAACAAGAGGTACCGCTTCATTGAAGACTTGTACAGCGTTACGGTTCCTGTACCCGCGGTTAAGCCGAAGAAGGTTAAGAGCAGAAAGTGACTGCATTAACTTGTTGATGACTTGTGTTATAAGCTAACTATAATAACAAGGCTTTGTATATAAATCTTTTACTGCTTTTATTAGAGGACTCTTTCCGTGTTTGTTTGGCTGGTAGAAAGTAGAAGCCTCTGGAAATTTGTAGATATAAAAGGCACAAGTTTCAATTTCCCTCTTTAGCTTATTCTTCATGTTTAGTATTTATATATGTTGGCGTGGCATTGAACAATTAAAGAAGTTGCAGATGAGGATTTGGCTATAAGATTAAACTAGTTAGGATATTCCAGATTGGGAATTTGAGAAATGATCCTTCGGCTCTAAATACATATATAATTTTTTTTAACCAGCTGAATATATATGATTCTAGGGTATTCAATTTGTAGGGTAATTGGGGTTTTGAATCCCATTACGAGTTTTGAACATTGGAGAGGGTGATGGTTAGGATATAAAATCTTTGTGCTTGCTAGTTTATGGAAGCAACTCAATTAATTATATGCCAGTTATGCCTTATGAACTTATGATCGTTGCAAGTTGCAAGTAACCATATCCTCCAGTTTGGATTTCACATGCCAAAACGGCATGGTTTTGTTGCTTGATGTTAGCCAATACTACTTTATGGCTGCCATATAACACAGTTTCAGGTTTTAAACGAGAAAAACAGTACATAACTGATTATGATGGTCTAATGGAGAGGGAGAGTTTGGGGCACTGGAAATTCATTTAACACGGAACATTTCCATTCCATATAGTCTGATATGTAAATTTATCAATGATGCAGAATCAAGAAAAAAGGTTTCAATTAAAGTAATTGTTGAATAATTACAAAGGGGAGAATGAGGTCTAGTTAGTATATGTCATGTAGTCAGTGTTGACGCTCCACTATAAGTTCAAGCTTTTTCTCCTTAATAATTATTCTGATATATGCATAATTATGCAAATTTTAAGGCAAAATGGTTCTATGTAGCTCAAGTTGGATTAATTTAAATTCTTAGTGAATTCTGAATCCAGCAAATTTTGGGAAAAATAATATGGCAGATGGGTGGGGGGATCAATTTAGAAAGGAAATGGTCTCAAAATAAGAGACTATTTTCTGCAACTTTTTTTGGATAACATTTATTTCTTCATAATGTTATCGATTTCAATGGTCAAGTTATGTTGCTTCTTCACGGTAAGCATTGAAGAGGCAGGGTCCACATACGGCTAAAATTGTCATTAACAATATATGTTAGGGGTAGTTTGATAGACGAATTTAGTCCTCATGAAACACGGATATCTTTCAAAAGCCAACCTAAACTAGACAGCACTATTGGATGATGACATTAACTAAATATAGATAAAGCATTGTTAATTATAAGTAAATTGTCTCTCCCGGTCTTCGATCAAATTTCAAACCTTACTGGCAACCACAAACATACTATCAAGTTATAACTGTCTTTTATTGGGCTTGGGAGCACAGCTATAAAGTAGTTCCCATGTTTCAAGCAGGAAAAGTTTCAGATTGGAAATATTTGATAACGACAGGGAACCGTCTACACTGTCGTGGGCAGATTCATTCTCATATGGTTTATCCATGCCAATACAAGAAATTGTTAAAGATACAAGAATAATCAATCAACAAGATGCAAAATGATAATCTAGTCAATTTAAGAGATGGAAAAATATGTCGAGAGACTTTTAAGAATAAAGATAACGCCAAAAAAACAAGACTTTACCTTAATCCATACAACTTTTGTAATGATCACATAGCATGATGAAGCTTGGAAGCTACTTTTATTTGCTGTCCCGTTAACAAGCATGCCATTTCAGTTTTTCTTCTTCGTTTTTTTCTTTTTCTTTCTGAAATATACAAGACAAGGCTCAGTTGTGCAGATATTTTGTTAATGGTTACTAGGAAAATATGAGGGAGAGTTGGAGCTCTCCTTTACTAAAAATTTTGGGAATGAGTATCAGATCCATGTTTGATACAAATAGTAGTACAAATAGGAGTAGTCTCGTTTCAAAAGGAAGTTAGTTAATTGTTCATTTTGAAGTTATCCAAATTTCTCTTCCATCTCATTCTAGAACTTGATTTAAATTCTTTATGATGAAGGGGTCAATGGTTCATGCTCTCTCATTAGTTTGGGCAAATTCTCTTGTATTCTCTCAATTCTCATCACCCCTATTTATACTACTATTTGTATTATAACAATTCCCAGGTCATCAACTATTATACTCAATTTTTCTTTTTAGCATCACAGTTTTATCATTTGCCAAACATTTAAAAAGATTTACATAAACTTCTATGTCAAGAAAAATCAGGATAATGTCTAACTGGGAAGCATTTTGATTGATATGCTTGATATTTGTAAGCAGAAAGAATAATAATTAATTTCCTTTAAATATGGGCCACGAAAAAGTACTGAGTTTGCATCCATGCATTCAAAATAGGTGCAATCATGGGCCACACATTGATTAAAAGCATAGGTACGTAGCTTCGAAGCTTTTGGATGTTTGTCTGTAGTAAATATTTGTTTATTAGATCGACCAACAAACAATTGGTTCTGAACCGGCTTTCATATTAAATAGAAGAATTGTTGATATACAGCATAAAACCAACAATACTAGATTTGCACTAAAATATGATTGAGACCTTTGAATGTTTCTACCGGACAGAATTAGATTCATGATTGGATGTAGATTAAATTTCGATGGAGACCTTTGAATGATTCTCCCAGACAGGATTAGTTTTATGATAATATATCGATTAGTATCAAGTAGGTATAACATGCAATTGATTAGAGTAGAGCAAGGCTAGCATTCTAATAGAGCAGGAGTCTACAATTCATTGATACTGGGATACCCGTATCGTATCGTATTGTGTATCATTGCGGGAGACGGAAACGTACAGAGATTATTTGTGTTTTGTTCAAAGACTTTAGGAAGGGAAAAAATATATATAGATGAACGATGATAAGGCTATGTTGGGGAATTGGGGCTGTGAGCCATAGATTCTGTGCATGTATTACTGCTCCATGGGACACGCTTATCATATATGCACTAGAAAAGATAAATGGAATGAATCGAAAATTCACACATGTGCCAATAGTGTCATCATACTACCAACAAGCTGTCGGATAAGTGGTAGTAAATTTAATCTCCCCATGAGGATGAGGAACAGGTTTGCTTTCTGGAAAGCGCATTTGTTGGGAGGAAGTAAACATAAATCTCTATCCAGAATTGAGAGCATCATATACAATTTTATAGAGGAATGTTACTTTAATTTATTATTTATGATGTGATTCGTTTACACACTTATATAATATTATCCCCTATGTAACTGTGCCATAATTTTATTTCCACTTCGTTGTTAGCTTCATGAGTCACAAAAATTTACATCAGTATACCGACCACATAATGCCGGGTTCGGTAATTGGGTTGATAACATTATTATTGATCTTATTAAATTCTCTTGACTTTGTTCAAGTTTTTTGGCTGGTTCGGTCGGGAAGAGTATTCTGTGTGCTTGAAAATGCTTTCAACCTAAGCATGGCTGAACTTGCAACTACCACAGATAACTTCCTTACTCTGCCAATTGGCATGCCATATTTGGTCGTCATACAAATTAACCTCGTCTTGTGGAAGCACTAGTTGAGCCAAACTGGTTTTTGTGAAGTCTCTAAAAGAGCATTACACGCTTTAATCCCTTACATTTCATGCATGAGTCATTTTAATCCCTCATTTTAAAATAAATCAATTTAGTCCCTCACATTTACAATCATGAATCAATTTAGTCCTCTATTAACATCTATTAAATCACGTTAGTTAAGCTTGTGCCTGGACTTACGGTTTCCTTGAGAACTTAAATAGAGCTCCAACTTATAGAAAATATAGCCCAACCAAAGGAAAATAAGCTCCTAACAATATAAATAGAGTCTCAATAGAAAAGAGCTTACTTCTTCTCAACCGATATCCTTTTTCATCTCTACCTCGTCTGAGCCTTGACACATGCGCTTTAGCTCTGTTTCTCAGGACGAGCTCTATCTCTACCAAACACTTCGTTTAACTAGTAGTGATTTCATATATGTTAATAAAGAGACTAAAATGGATTCACGTTTGTAAAAGGAGAGAATCAAATTGATTCATTTTAAAAGTGAGAAAGAAAATTATTCCATGCAAAATATCAAATGAATTAAAGTGAGTATTAACTCCTCTCAAAAATAGCCAAAATGTTCTATTTTAAGCCAAGTAAAATTTGATAGGGTAAGGATCTACATTTCTTAAATTTTTGTTTTATGAACGGGAACAGCGGAGCATTTCATCATTTAGTGCCTCTAGTTAAGTGGTGGTTCATGCAACTGTATAGTCAGTTTAGATAAGCACACATACATTTTCATGAAATCTGATAAAGTAGAGTCAGAATATCCATTTTTTAATGTAATAGTAATTATTTTTAATTTAACTTAAATACGTTGCAAATGTACAAAGTTTTATGTAAATATCTAATCTTATACTACCATATCTATAAAAAGTATTTGTCTATTTGAGTGAGCATTCGATTACATAAAAAATTTTATAAATCAAAATATATCATTGAATGACAATGCCAAAATATATATATATATATATATATATACATAATATTTTAAAATTAATCTCTTTTTTTATCTGAACTTTTTATGCAATAGATTATCCTGTTGTTCCATAAGGCTGCTTTGTTAAAATTAACCAGCCTTGATAGAATATTTTGGTAATGCAGAATGTTGGTCTATACACTATATTGCATAAATTATTGTAAGAAAAATATTAACATGTTTTTTTTAATTTATTTTTTAGGTCATCGCACTCTTTTTTTATTTAATAAAATAAAATTAAAATTTTTAAATTCCAATATAAGTTTACTTTTTTGGGTCAAGAATTCCTGATATGGTTTGACCCAAATCAAATCATTCATATGGATTTTGGGCCTATTAGTTGGACCTCTCAACCCTATACACAAACATTTCTGGGATCCGAAGCGTGTTTTTGTTTAGGCAGAGAAGAAATGCGCCGCAGCGACACTCTTATATAAGGGCCAGGGTCGACACCAAACCCTCGCACAAACTGAGCTGAGAACTGCGCTGCTAGCCAGCTACACATCCACATTGGAATCATTTTCTCCCTTGTTTTCTCGCGCAGCAGGTGCAGTAATAATCTATGTTACTTTCTCTGTTCTCTAATTCGATTCAGCTTCTCATAGTGTTGGATCTGTGTTGTAATTTGTGCATTTGATTTGGTGGATCTTGATTGCTGGCTGCTGTGGGTTGTACAATTCTCAGTAGCTTTTTGACGTGAATTTGATGGATCTGGATATAAATTGAAATTTTCTTAGTTTTCATATTATCATGTTTGAATACTGTTGATTATGTTATGTAAGATGTGTGTGTTTTTTGAATTTTAACGATTGATTTTTTAGTTGAAGCAGGAAAAGATGTCTCACAGGAAGTTCGAGCACCCGAGACACGGTTCTCTTGGATTTCTCCCAAGGAAGCGAGCTTCTCGTCATCGTGGAAAAGGTGACGGATCTCTTGTTTGTTACATTGTCCAATAGAACTTGTTTGGAAAATTTAATCAATGGTTTTCAGAAAGCGTATAAGCTGAAGGAGTAGCATGTTTTGAAATGTTTTTTTGTTTAAGGGATTACATCCTATGCATTGTTGGTGCATAATCATGGTGTTGCCATTTTCATAGTGATGAGTGAGATTGCTTCCATGAAAAAACTGATTAATCAAGGCTGGAGTCTCAGAAACGGCTCTTAGCCAAAATCCTGTGAAAGGGTTTTTGGGAAGGAACAAATGAGCTCGAGAATTGGCATTGATTTTGCCATAGGCCTTTGGTTTGGAAGCATTTCTTCATCATTCACTGGAGAGGGTGATTATGATTATTGTATTGCAATGTGTAGGTGTAAGCGTTTTTTATTATCGGATGGGAGGCTCATAATTTTTTTATTTTCAAATATTATTGGTTTTTCTCTCTCAACATTGATGTTTTGATGGAATATTTTGCACAATACTGCAACTTTGTGATGCATTTATATTTATATTTATTGTATGCATTTGCAATATAAAATCTTGAATGCATATGGTGAATCTTTTTATTAGAGTTGGCTAATGTTTTCTGTTTACTATAAATTCTAACACAGGTAAAGTATGTCCTATATTTAGCTCTATGCACTTAGATTCCTCCCAGCATCAATTAGATATAATGATTGCTTTATTTATTTAAGAAATTGATGGTATTTGCTACTTTTTTAGTATCATAACGCAGCTTGTAATTGCTTGTTCGCTACATCTCACCCGAGGTAAGTATTTGTGTTGGCTCAACTTTCAAAGAAATGGCGCCTTCTGTGACCTCTTTACCATACACTGCTAAATCAGCAATGTAAACTCATACTAAATAGTGACCCTTCCATGGCTATTTTATATTGATCGAAAGGGCGCACAACCTTTTGCCAATGATCTGTATCATCTCTTTAGTGCTGCAATTTTTATTTCTCTTGTTTATGAACAATCTTTTCATTTATAAAATGGATTGTTGTCTTATTTTGGTGCAAATAGATCTCCGTTTGATGTTTGTGTGTGAATGTATTACATCTGAAGTATTCTGTTATGTTTTTTTTTCTAATAATTCAAATGCTTTCAGATCAATGCAATGCCCAGCTGTTTGAATGAGGCGTGGTTGTTGATTTTATGTTGTTCCCTTAACGTTTCTTGTATTTTGCTACTGCAGTGAAGGCTTTCCCAAGAGATGACCCTAGTAAACCATGCAGATTGACTGCCTTTGTTGGCTACAAGGCAGGGATGACCCACATCGTAAGAGATGTCGAGAAACCTGGATCAAGTAAGTGTGTTTTTTGGTAAATGTCCTGTAAGTGGATGCAGGCGTTTTTCATGGAGTAGTATTTTGACGATACTGTAAAGATAGGCTTGGCAAGTGGCAACTAATGCTAGTGAATGTCACTCATTTAGGGTCTATTTTCACTGTTATCTACACTGAGGCAGCTCTGGCATTTCGCATTCATGTTTGCCAATGTCATCTTGCAATTCTGGGCATTGCACATTATTTCTTGGAAACATTAGATCTCTTGTTCATCTTTTCTATTTCTATTTTGAATGTGAAGATAATTAATGATTCTGTATAACATACCATGATTATTTTTCTATGAACTATAAACTTTGAAAAGGACTAATATGCTAGTTTTCTTTCTCAATCACTAGAAAAATTTTGGATGCCTTAAATGATGTCAATGCCATGTTGGCATTCTTATTAATATCATTATATGATCATTATGTGAGGTACTTTATATGTTTAATGCTGATAGCATTCTGCCTTTACAGAGCTTCACAAGAAAGAGGCGTGTGAGGCTGTTACTATCATTGAGACTCCCCCATTGGTTGTTGTTGGAGTGGTTGGATATGTGAAGACTCCTCGGGGTCTTCGCACGTTGAATACTGTTTGGGCTCAGCATCTTAGTGAGGAAGTCAGGAGGAGATTCTACAAGAACTGGTGCAAATCCAAAAAGAAGGCTTTTACCAAGTATTCAAAAAGATATGAAACTGAGGAAGGGAAGAAAGATATTGAATCTCAACTTGAGAAATTGAAAAAATATGCATCTGTCATTCGTGTTCTGGCTCATACTCAGGTAAGAATGTGCTTATTGGATTTTATCTGACATTTGCTTGCTCTTCTGCAACTTAGAACAATCTTTATTAGTTTTGAGAATGCTGGCTTCACAATTAGTATTGTTGGATCTTGGTTCTTGGGGAGGCTCATTGAGGAATTGTTAGGCACATGCCTGTGTCACTTTTGAAGCATGACTCAGTGACTCACATCTCATCGGAGTATATTTCCTTATATGTTGTGGAATTCTAATGTAATGAATCTTGCCTGCAATCAATTTTATTATATACATGTATAATGTCATTACCATGACAAGTTACTTGTTTGTTTAATGTCAGAAGGATATTAAATTTTTTGGGACTACAAGCCACTGCTTCCCATGTTGTAATGTTATTGTTTTTGTTTTGTTTACTGAAGATAAGGAAGCTGAAGGGTCTAAAACAGAAGAAGGCACATTTGATGGAGATACAAGTTAATGGTGGGACAGTAGCACAGAAGGTGGACTATGCATCTGGCTTCTTTGAGAAGCAAATCCCAGTGGATACTGTTTTCCAGAAAGACGAGATGATAGACATAATTGGCGTGACCAAGGGTAAAGGTTATGAAGGTGTTGTTACTCGATGGGGTGTCACCTGCCTTCCACGCAAGACGCACAGGGGTCTGAGGAAGGTTGCTTGTATTGGTGCTTGGCACCCTGCTCTGTTTCTTTCACTGTTGCCAGGGCTGGTCAGAATGGTTATCATCACCGGACCGAGTTGAACAAAAAGATCTACAAGGTGGGCAAAACTGGACAAGAGACACATACAGCTGTCACTGAGTTTGACAGGTATAATAATCTTTTTTTTTTGGGCTGTGACTTTCAGTGTTGAACTGACTCGGGCAATACCTTGTCGGCGACAAAACAGTTTCTCGAGTTTTGGTTATGCAATTATGTTGCAAATTTTCATACCAGATTCTGTTGTATTTAGTCATCTCTTTTGACATGGTTATCACATTTCCAGAACGGAGAAGGATATTACACCAATGGGTGGATTTCCTCATTATGGTGTGGTGAAGGATGATTATATTATGGTAAAGGGATGCTGTGTTGGACCCAAAAAGCGGGTTCTTACTCTTCGTCAGTCACTGCTCAAGCACACATCTCGTGTGGCTCTTGAGGAGATCAAGCTGAAGTTCATTGACACCTCATCTAAGTTTGGGCATGGTCGCTTCCAGACCATGCAGGAGAAGCAGAAGTTTTATGGTCGGTTGAAGGCATGATTTGCTGCTTTTAATGGGTCATATTTATCTGTTCACTCAGAACATTTGCAATCGAAATTACAGAAACAAAATAAGACGTACGAAGTTATGACCGTTCATTTTTGAGAGTGTGACGGTGGCGAGGTTGTGATATGCTTCTAGTTGTCGCTTGGAACACTAGTAACTTTAAGTTTTGTTGTTCTGTTTTAGCTGAACTAGCGTTGGTTGGTTTTGCATAATTTTATTATGATATTTAGATTTTAATCGATTCTAACTTGACGGTGGCTTCTATCAATTCTCTACATGCAATTTTGTATTTGATGGATTTTTCTATCTCAGATGCCCCTCCCCTCAAGGTGGCATACATTTATAAATTGATTTCAAGCCGTGACTTAATAAGGTTGTCTTCTGTGTGCTGAGACAAATATGATTCTAATTCAGCAAATGTCAGATGTACATGCGCATTATATTGGTGGCTTTCACGGGAAGGTGACTCGCCCTTTCCATTTGCGGCCGTTTTTGTGGACGAGTTAAGGTAATCGGGTCCTGTGTAAGTCTGAAAATAAATGAAAATCTATACAATTGAAGTGTTAAAGTACGATCTAGAGTGCCGGTTAGTTCAGAAATCATCTTTTACTGTGGCTCTCAACTTCTCGTTGGAGCGTAAGCCACGTGAATCTTCTCATGCCCTTGTTTAATAATTAATGATGTACTCAGATCCTATTCTTTTTGAGATCCTAATTTTGCAGATAACAAGACAGAAAGTAGGAAATATATTGTAACGTACTTATCGTTATATGCAAACAAGTGGGGTGTACAACTTGCTCATTTACTAATCAATTTGTCTCCACCTAAACTTCTAAGTACATACTCCTGACGTTTTATATTTTCTTGCATTCCTCATTGCGTCGCAAGAAAACTTTTCTTTCAAATCTAGCCACCCATCCGATGCCAATTCAATTGCATCAACACTCTTCGCAATCGAAGGAGTAAGAGAGTTCATAATCCTAGAATGAACAAATTGAAACAATGGATTGAACTCCTCAGGCTTCGAAATTGATCCGTTGACAAACTTGAATTTGTTTTTAGAAATTAAGGCTTGTTTTATAGCATGAGACCAAACGTGATAATTTGCACCAGGAAGCGGTGGAGAAACCGTCACCAGATCAGCCAGGCTTTGAAGT
Source organism: Dalbergia oliveri (assembly GCA_030441495.1). Taxonomy (NCBI): domain Eukaryota; kingdom Viridiplantae; phylum Streptophyta; class Magnoliopsida; order Fabales; family Fabaceae; genus Dalbergia; species Dalbergia oliveri. Next base: position 41,072,410 of record JAMLFY010000002.1, on the reverse strand, counting down.
CGGTGCTGATTCTGATCTTGATCTTGATTTAACAACGCACCGCGATAATTGTTGTTGTTTCTCACCATGACTATGATGCGCAGCAGAGCTCTGTATTAGAGCTCTGATACCATCACAAGAACTGAGAAATGAAAGAGAAATTGAGAGAAAGTAGTATAACTTGAGCTTGAAGAGCCTTAAAATGATCTCTTGTTTATTGAATGAACAAATTGAGTTTATATACATGAGGTAAGGTGTAGCTATGATTGCTACATCATGTACATCGAATAGAAACTTCTAACTTCTAAGTTCTAACCGCCTAAATGCTGACTAAGCAAAGTTATAGCTAGCTTACTACATCAACTTGTATCACAGGCGTCTTCTTCTGCATGTCCAAGTTCGGCTTCAGGTTTGATACTAACAAAAGTAGTGTCAAGTGTCAACTATTTTGAAATAAAATTTTATTTGATGTCTTTGTTATACATATCACTATGGAAATTTGAAAATATTTTCAAGAATACGAAGCTGTTTAGATGCTCGCTGTAAGCTTTGGTGGGTTATATATTTAGAGTTTAATAAAATAGTTTTGTAGTGTGATTCAATCATATGCTTCATTTTACAAGATTTAAAATAGTGGGTGATTGAGCTAAAATCGTTTTGATTGTATCAATACATAATTGAATTTTTTTTAATATTGACAACTTATTAAAATTAAATTTATATATTTATTATTATGACTTTTTTCAATCTACCAAACGTCCTGGGGATTTCTTCTTTTCTTTTTCTTTTAATTTATGGTTGAATTTGCCATAATCACTAATGATAGATTACTTATTTTATTTTATTTATTTTTAGCTAAATATGCTCTATTTAAAACTCTAGGATATTTACAACCCGACTCACTGCCAACCTGAATCGCTAAAAAGCATATTGTTGGCTTAAGTCTTAAAAATTAATCTGGTGTAATTTTCATGTTAGGTTCAAATACGTCCTGTTAGTTTATTCATCTTGAAATTAAATAATTTTTTTATAGATAAATTTTTTATAACAATTTATTAAAAATTATAAGATTTTATTATATAATTAATATATTTTATATAAGTTGATGCTATTTTTATATTAAGATGATTTATTTTAAAATAAATATTATAAAATATCTTTTAAATTTTATTTTTTACTTATGTGATTTTATAATTTTATTATGTATAATATTTAAATCCTCACAAGTTATTTAAAGGTTGAATTGACTATGTGGCTAATCAGATCAGATTCATCCAATCTAAAAAAAAAGGTCCGATTTTATTCAACCTGGCCAAACGCAACGCTTTGTACACCCCTGCAAAGCCCCGTTTTGCCAAACTCTCATATTTTGATAAATATGGAGCAACAAAACCCATATAAACGATGCTTAACGCAAGTTTCACCCTATTATTGAAGCTTCACTCTAATGAAAATTGCACTTCACCTCATCCAATAATGCTAACTAGTAATATGTAAATGGCCAAATGGGGTTGGCGGATGAACATTTTCATCAGCATGAAGTGCAATATTTCGACCATGGCAACGCTGTACAGCGGCCTCATGAAACTGAGCAGCAGAGACATTCCCCTACTCCCTCGTATCCATGTTATCGCAGCAGCTTTGCTTCTCTAACCCAAACCAACAAGACACCACAGTTACTGTACCACTCTAACAAAAAGATGTCCCATTTGATTCGAACCGGCAGATTAAGCGAAGCCAGGGAACTCTTTGATTCCATGAAGCACCGAAACACCGTTACTTGGAACTCCATGATGAGCGGTTACGTGCATCGCAGAGAGATGGCCAAGGCACGCCAACTGTTTGACGAAATGCCCCAGAGGGACATTGTCTCTTGGAACCTCATCATTTCCGGTTACTTTTCGTGCCGCAGAAGTGGGTACGTAGAGGAGGGGAGGAAGCTGTTTGATGAAATGCCGGAACGAGATTGTGTTTCTTGGAACACGGTCATCAGCGGGTATGCCAAGAATGGGAGGATGGAGGAGGCTTTGAAGCTGTTTGATGCCATGCCTGAGCGGAATGTTGTGTCCTCCAATGCTTTGATCACTGGGTTTTTGTTGAATGGTGATGTGGATTCGGCTGTTGGGTTTTTTAGGAGGATGCCGGAGCGTGATTTGGCTTCTCTTAATGCGCTGATATCGGGGCTTGTTAGAAATGGTGAGTTGGATGTGGCTGCTAGGATTTTGCTTGAATGTGGGGATGGGGATGATGGGGAGGATGATTTGGTGGCTGCATATAACACCTTGATCGCGGGATATGGTCAAAGAGGGATGGTGGAAGAAGCATTACGCCTTTTTGATGGGCTTCCAGATGATCAAGGTGAAGAAAATGAGGGTGAAAGGAGATTCAAGCGAAATGTGGTCTCGTGGAATTCGATGATGATGTGCTATGTGAAAGTGGGAGACTTTGTTTCTGTTAGGGAGCTCTTTGATAGGATGAAGAAGCGAGATACTTGTTCTTGGAACACCATGATTAGCGGCTATGTTCAAGTGTTAGACATGAAAGAGGCTTTAAAGCTTTTCAGCAAAATGCCCCCCGATGCACTTTCATGGAATTCAATAATATCTGGGTTTGCGCAGATTGGTGATTTAAAACTAGCAAAAGATTTCTTTGAGAGGATGCCCTGCAAAAACCTAATCTCATGGAACTCAATAATAGCTGGCTATGAGAAAATGAGGACTACAAGGGTGCTATTAAGCTCTTTTGTCAGATGCAAATTGAGGGAGAGAGGCCAGATAGACACACTTTATCTTCAATTCTTAGTGTGTGTACTGGGTTGGTGGATCTCTACCTTGGCAAACAGATCCATCAGCTTGTCACAAAGACTGTTCTTCCAGATGTTCCAATAAATAATTCCCTCATTACCATGTACTCGAGATGTGGGGCAATAGTTGATGCTCGCTTTGTATTTAATGAGATGAAAATTTATAAAGATGTGATAACTTGGAATGCAATGATTGGAGGCTATGCATCTCATGGTTTATCTTCAGAGGCTCTAGAACTTTTCAAACTGATGCAGAGGCTTAAAATTCGCCCTACCTATATAACCTTCATTTCGGTTTTGAATGCATGTACACATGCAGGATTAGTTGAAGAAGGGAGAAGGCAATTCAATTCCATGATTAATGACTACGGTATTGAACCACAGGTTGAGCACTTTGCCTCTCTTGTGGACATCTTGGACGGCAGGGGCAGCTTCGGGAAGCTATGGATGTGATAAATGGCATGCCATTAAAACCTGATAAGGCTGTGTGGGGTGCATTACTTGGTGGTTGTAGAGTGCATAACAATGTAGAATTCGCCCAAGTTGCAGCCAACGCTTTGATAAGTCTTGAACCGGAAAGTTCAGCTCCTTATGTCTTGTTATGTAATATGTATGCTGATATGGGGCAATGGGATGATGCTGAGCGAGTAAGAATGCTGATGGAAAAAAATAATGTCAAGAAGCAAACAGGGTATAGTTGGGTAGACTCTTAAAATCGCCAATGATAATTTCACTGCTGTTAGGAAGACTTCATTGTTGCTTCACTCAGCAATGGATATCAGATCATGCTTTTGTTAGAGATGCTCACATTCAACTTAACGTCTTCACTCATGTTATTATCAGACAGAAAACACGAGCCTGTCTGGATAGAGTAGACATTGATCTAAATGTTAATTTGACTTGGAAGAAATAGCATGCCTTCTGGTGAAGTTTCGGAGGTAAGTGTAAGTAGCATTTCTTTAATTCTTGGATGAGTATAACTCGTGAAATTGGAGCTTGCGTGCTTCTGTCATAGATCTCATAACTAAAATCAGGTTTCTTTTGACGGATCTGTTTGCCAGTGACAGCAATAAGTGGTTTCAACTCCCAATGGCTGGAAGATGGGTATGTTGTTGCAATTTTTCAACTGCTGCTCAAATAATTTTTCTTGATAAGACAAGCAGAAATTTAGTGAACTATGATTGATGAGAACTAATGGACAAGGAACTGATCATAATTATCTGTGCAGAAATGTAATAGGTAATTTGATTATCTCCAATCAACTTTATTTTTTCAGAATAATCAAGGAGTTGCACCTCAAGCAAATCCTGAACTGAAGTGCGAACATCATCCTGACTGTGCGTCTACTTGGCAGCCGGCCAGCACTCATAGCTGAGTGCCAACTATAAAATGGAGGTAAGTGGATGTGGGGCTGGCAAATTAATTTGACACCATGAATGATGGCAACGGGAAAACATTGCCTGTATGCAGTAATACCTGGAGTCTTCCCTTGCAGAATGGAGCATTTGTCATTTTGGTTTGGTTTGCATCGACCTTATGGCTCTATCAATTGGCTTGCAGTTGATCAGAGAAATGTAAGGGGCTGTTTGTTTTGCTGAAAATATTTTCAGTTTTCCAGATTTATGAAGGAAAAACTGAAAAAACTGAAAACTAAAACTGGAAACTGAAAACTGTTTTCTGCAAAACAAATAGTCCCGGCTTCTCAAGAAAAATCTTGTACAGTTGTACTCATGAGCCGCTTCTTAGGCAACACTTGGCATTGGATTGAAAATAAAGGATCAAACTCTATTCATAGAGTAATTGACCTTAGAGAACCCCTTTTTTTAATATTTAACGTAGAGAACCCAAATTTAATTTTGGATGAAAATAACTCAACTACTGCTTGGTCAATTGGAAATCTGTGATTATCCTCGTTATATTTTGTCTGTATTATCAGATTTTGTTGATACAAATTTACATTTTTTGAACGCTTGATAGCGGACTGATCTCGCAGTTGAATACGATGTGAAGGATTATGGAATAGTACTGGAACAAATTTTCAATAAGATGTAATAATAAGCAAATTTTCATTCCCATGCCCACAAGGGTCACTGGGTCTGTTTGGTATCACCATTCAACTGGTATTCAATGGACATTTAACAATTTCTCCATGCCAATAGTTGTTGGCCGTGCATCTACCCAAAGTAACTAGATTACTAGACTTAGATCACAAAAACATGTTGAATGTGTAATTAGAACTACTGTAGTCTGTGGCCAGCCACCTTAGATCAGATGAGATTGTAGAGGGACGGCCATTTTAATACAACCTTCTTGCGGTCCATTTATATATAAACTCACGATCGATAACAAATTAATCACCTTTGTTTTTGGTGCTGAACTTTTCACCTTTTTCTTAGCCTAGTGTCCACTTCATACGTGGAGGGAACAGTAAATAACTGACAATAACCTTAAAACAAAACAGTTGGTGTGAAAGTTCTGATTTCAACACGATGCATGCGACATATACATATCAAAACTTTGGTTCTTGTAGAACCATATAATAAAACATCATCTATTGAAGACGATGATGCCAACGGGCTGCAGACTTACAGTATAGCAAACTCAGAATGCTAAAGAAATTTACTCTCTTTGATTTGATGTTAGGCTTGACAAGAAAAAGAAAAATTAGAAACTAGAAATAGACATCACCCTGGTAATCAACATAACTTCTAACCAAATACCTGTTTTGGATACTAATGATTGAGGTCAAACAGACCTGTCAAACTAATGTTTTGGATGCTCCAGTTAGAATTGGTCTGTCAGAGCGTTTCAAGAATGTTGTAAGAAGAGGAGTATATATCGAATTACAGAAACTCATCCAATTAGTACATAATGCTTTTCAATGACTGAAACTTTTCACTTGTCACTAGACCCACTACTATGAAAATAAAGCATTAAGGCTGTGTTAAAGGCAAGACATCATGCTTTTCAATGAAAAACTTTTTCACTACAATAAAAATGAAGCATGAATGGTAGTGCTACAGGAAACTACTAAGAAAGCAGCAATGCCCTTGCTTTATAATCAAGGATGCACTGTATAAGCACAGAACTCGTCATCCTTTCTTAGACAATGAACATCAAAAGAAGATTGACTTCCCCCATCTCACTTCAATGTCTGTGGTTTTTTAGTTTGTGAAATAAAGAATAAATTGGCAAACTGAAATGCGAACACAATCAACATCTGAACTACTGAGTTGAGGTAGAGGCAGCAGCAGCAGCAGCATTACCCAAACCCATCTTTTGTCCCAACAATGTAAGCTGCTCTACAAAGTCCACTCCAGTTAGGATTTCTGTTGTTCCATATATAATGTGCTTTGGAGGCTGCTGGTGTTGTGCAAGCTCTTGCAGACTGCAATATTCAACATAATTACCACCACCAATCATGAATACAATTGCTTCCTTAAATGGTCCTTTCAAATGGCTGCTACTTGCTCCTGCACCGGACTTAGGAGCACGAGGATCGAGTACAAGATATGAATCGATTTCAGGATTCGGCCTCCCTTCAATCAAGGCTTCAACTGCCCTTGCCAATGCCAGCTGCCTGTCATTAGATAACAGATTCTTCACACCAGCTGTGACTGCACTAATTGACTGTCCGTAGAGCTTCTCAGCCCAGTCAACAATATTACTTCTGCTGGCAGAATTTGCTGATGCCAAGGAAACATTCAATGCTTTGATCTTCTTCACATACTGAAAAGCAGCAGTATCAACCTCTGACTCTCTTAGTGCCGCTTCCACAGCCTCCACTTCCGGCTGATTAATGCCTTCAGATGATATGAGATACATGATTGCAAACCGAAGCTTATCCATCTTTGCTCCCTTCCCTTTGAGCACACCAAGAAGCTCATTCCGTTCAATTCCCCCTCTAACCATCATGTCATTCTCCTTCTTCGCATAAGAATCGAGCGACCTCTCCTTGATTTCTCCCAGCAACGCAGTAGCAATGTTGGTGTGCTTATCAATCACCTGCTTCCTTTCGGTCAGCTCAGGCAGCGAGTTCACAGCATTCATCAAATGCTTTGTGTTCCCGATCAAATCGGTCCCATCAAACTCCGCGCCATGAGTCCCACCAGTCCTCTTGTTCACCTCATCCACATCCTTCTTATACTTATTCAGCTGGGTCTCAATCTCCACCGCAACCTCAGGGAATTCCAGCGACCCATTCGCCACCCAAAACGAATCCGAACTATCCAACTCATAAGACCTCATCCCACCTTTCTCCCCCTGCACACTCAGCCTATTAAGCTTCAACCCAAGCACATCATGAACAAGCGGCCGGTACCTAAAATCATGCTGAATCGCAACCGGCAACTCGAAATTCCTATCAAATATACACAAAACCGGCCGCTGAAACGAGCTAACAAAATTCCCACCCTCAGTAAACAAATTATTCTTAGACAACAAATGATCCCTCAGCCTCTGATCCAACGCAGAGGCAACCATCTCAGAAGGTCCACCGCGGGGGCACCTAATAACAGGCACAACACCAAGAGTAGCAAGAACACAAAACAAACCAGTAACAACGTTCTCCACAATGTCCTCAATTTCGCGGTCACCAGCAGAAGGATCATTAAGCTGAACATAACAAGACTTGTTGGCCAAGGAAAAGAGGTTATCTTCGAGGGTAACGAATTCCAAGTACTGATCGTGGACCTTGGAGATGCGTTGGATGGAATCGGAGGCTAGGGTTCCGGAGGCGAGGTCTTCGAGGAGGGGGCGGGGGATGGAGGTGGAGAAGTTGAGGTGGAGGGAGTGGTAGAGGGAGCGGGAGGCGTCGGAGACGATGCGGCGGAGGTTGTGAGGGGTTGGTTGGACGAAGTAGACGGCGGGGACGTCGTGGACGGGGTTGCGGTCCTTGTCGATGAGGAAGTAGAGGGTGACGCCGTGCTTGCGGAGGTCCTTGACGTGGATCAGAGGGGACAGGATGTTCTGACAGCACTTGTCGTAGATCAGGATCTTGTACACCTCCTCGTTCGCCGTGCCCGCCGCCGCGTTGATCGGTTGGTTCAGGTTCAGCATCCGCGCGATGCATTCTGCAACAGAATCCCATTCAATTCAATCGACCAATGAATGCATTTGTTTGGATTGGAATTGAGAAATTGAGGAATTGAGGGGATTGGAGATTTACTTACCTGTTTGCTTCTGGCGGAGATTCAGAGACATGGTTGGTTGCTGAAGGGAGATGGAATTCGAATGAATCAGAGGTAGGGTTTCACCGTTTCAGTTTCAGGTTTGGTTCTTCTGCACACTGCACTAGCTCTGCCTCTGGCACGTTCTCGCAGATCTGTTTCCGAGTTTTTATTTTCCTTCCCCCTTTGCAGAAGAATGAGAGTTTCGTCGACATTGTAACGTTATTTTGGATTTTTTTTTTTCAAAAAAAAAACTTGTGGAAAAATCGGATTTTATTTTTTGGGGGGGATTTCTTTTGTCAAAAAAATTTAATGAGGCGAATATTTTTTTCAGAATAATTTTATTGGTAGACTAGTTCAGAAGAGTTTAATTTTTATTCACTCATATTCACTAATAAAAGGTCATATAGATAAAATAATTTGATTAGAGAGTGTATGAAAATTATAAACTCAATTTTATTGAAGTTTCCTTTTTAAGTTGAGTTAGCACTTATCTCATTTGATATGAAAGTAATTCAACAAATATATATATATTGGATCAAAAACTAAAACGAAACCAACAAAAGAAAATTTTACCACTACAAGTAATATCGTCGAGTGGGGAAAAAATGTAAGAACAAATTTATACAATTTATAAAATAAGCATTACAAATTTCGGTTCTAATACTTAGGTTCAACTTTTGTTGTTAACACTGTTTTGATAAGACAAATATAAATAGCATCCAATGTCATCACATTTTTCAGAGTTTTTTTTATATATATATATATTTGGTCAGAACATATTTTCAGAGTGGAATGAAATACCTTATTGGTGATCTCTGTGGGGCCTCTTTGGCCCGCCATGTGAGTGTCGATTTCTAGTTGCTTTGTATTTTTGGGCTTTGGCCCGATCAGTCAATAACAAATGAAAAGCAGCTGGCAGCAAAACTTTTCTCTGTTCTTGACCAAAAAAAAAACTTCTGTGAAAACATGTAAATCGCAACTATAAACAAATTTTAATTGGGGTTCTAAGCGTATTTATAGGGTAAGCAAGGATTATGAATTTACTGAAAAGCCGGAACCATTGTGGTTTCCGAGTAAAAATAGTTTAATATTACAGCAGGTCCGGCCAACTTAGAGTAGATATTAAAAGGATTTATACACATTTTGTATAAAAAGAAAAGAAAAGCCGCATTTATAAACGACTACCTCGTACTCTTAGAAGGGCTAATTTAAGTTTCTACAGTTTCCAAAAGCCCCAAAAGAGTTGAGGGGAAAGAGCAAGCAAGCAAGCAATACCTCAGCTACTCATTGAATTGTACTCTACAGTTTACACGTTGTCCGCAGGATTTTGTCTTCCAAGCAAAGTAACAAATGGAAAAATTTTCTTTCACAAAATGTTGAATATCTTAATTTAATAATCTCCTGAAATCTTCCTCCTCATCTTTGAAGTTATCGGCAATTCCGTGAGAATTCATTTTGGTTACCATTCAAAACTCATTTGTAACAGCCCATCCAAGTTTTCAATCTCTCTTTTCACCCTTCTCATTTCCTCCTCAAATAACTCGAAGAAATTAGAGTCAAGTGAGTGTGAAGAAAAATTGAGTGGGAAACAAGGAAAATTGAAGCTGTCTTGTGTGAGGAGTACCTCTTAAACATTCAGTGCATCGATTCCACACTGCTTGTATGTCAGAGACTGCTTTCGTGGGCTAATCACTATAACACAATCCACCGCGACCTGTATATAGTTGAGTTCATTATCATTATTAATCTATCGGCAGAAACAAAGACTAATGATTAAAACAATGGTTACTATAAAGAAGAAAACAAGGAACTTGAAGCAAGCAAGAAAAGAAAGCGATAAAAAAAAGCCACAGCTTTAGCCTTTATGGGGGGTTAAAAGGATCGATTCATATGTTCCCCCAGCTGTATATCAGTATACGGACACATGACGATGACACCTCACGATTTGCTCCCACAGGGGAGTCACATGGCGATAACTTCACTTGGCCTAAAAGGATAGAGAAATGGAAGTAGAGTTGGACATTTGGAAGCTTCATTTTCAAAGTAATCCTAGTCTAATCTAGCACGTGTATAGGATCGCCTTACCCGAAAAAACAGCAAAATACAAGAAAACTGCGTTTGTATTGAGAAATAACAAGGCAATACATGAAGAGGCATTTTTCAACACACTTTCAGTTCATCCATTTTCTATTTGCCAAACACAAGCCTCGCGTCTCAACTATGTATTTAGTGCATTTTTAAAAGGAACATGTTAAAACTTGGAAATTAGGAGGTTCTAACACTCTCCGTTCTAGAACATATCTCTTAAAAAAGAATGCTAGTGAAATATTTAACTGAACATCCTTTTGCTTAATTTAGGAAATGTTCTTACCACAACAATTTTCACAGTGAAAAGGTAGAAAAGTAAGGATAAAATCCAAACCGCCAAAACCTGAAGAATTCCAATCACAAAGAAGCACTATACGCTCACAGATAGGAGAAGATAGGAGGTACAGAAATAAACCAAAAACAAAAGGAACCAAGGCAAAACACAAAAGTGGAAAGGGACACAACCAAAGGATCTACTTTAATAAGTGAACGTGAACGTGACTCAGAGGTGATGCAGCCGAACTTCAACATCCTTTCTGTTTCTTTTTTCTTTCTAAGAGTGTGTTTTGTTTGGAAATGAAATAAATTTTTATGAATAAATTTTATGTATAAAATTACATATAAAGTTTATTAATAAAAATTTATCTTATTTCTACCTTTCAATCAGACACACCTAAATAAGAAAATGTATCCAATCATATTAGATAAATCGAAGATTATGAATGGATGGAAGAAGCTGAAAATCTTCGAACATTAATTAGTATCACTACTTTTTATTCTTTTCTCTTATGTATAGTACTATCACACTATATACTAAAACAAAAGGGAAAAATTGCTGTTTTGCACTTTAGGTAGTTAACATATGTAGCACTGCACATACATTCCACTTTTTAAATTATTTAAAATCATTTCACCTTGGTCTCTACTACAAATAATAAAGAAGTAATAAAAAAAATAGCAAATCAGTTCAATAATTTAAAGAGTACTTCAATTAAAATTAATTACTAAATTGCAATCGTATCAATATCTATTTATTCCGTAGCCTAATGCAGAACAAAATTATACTGGACGCACGTGATCACATTGTCATCTGCGCAGCGCGAGTTAGTGATTTGAAAAAAATAAAATTATGAAGCAGAGGATTGTGGAATTCGCAGATACAGAGTGCAACATCCTCGACAGCATGATTTAACAGAAAGATTATGTTGTCTCTACAAATATACATGGGACGTTGGTGCTGATTAAAAGCTCAATTAACTGTAACAGAAAACAAACACGAGAGAGAGAGAGAGAGAGAGAGAGGAACCTGAACACGAGGAGAATCGAAGCGAAGGACCCGTATGCTGGCAGAGACATCGCCGAGTACCCGAAACTCGACCTGGTCATCGACCATGGCTTCTCTGATCAACTGAGCCGCATCGGCCTGCAGCAAGCTGACCTGATCAACGGCGATGGTGGCAACCACATCCTTCACGCTGTGCGGCTCCTCGTGGAACCCCGGCACTTCTGCCCTTCCCAACGGTATCCCCCGGTACATGACAGTGAACCTGGAGTCCCCGTACCTGATCCCAACCCTGTTCGGGTTCACAACCGAAAACAGTAACCGTATTGCGAGGGAGAGCGTGGCGGTTGCGGGGTCGTTAGAGGTGATTCCCACGTACTGTACATCCACTTGCTGAAGGTCCACCTGTGGCTTCTTGGGCTTTACGGCTAGCACCATGATGAGGATGACTGCTAGGACTAGGAGTGCTAGGAACGTGAGGAGAACGAAGAGGCAACAGCAGCAGCGTTTGAAGGAGGCTGAGGATGAAGAGGGTCGTGGCGATGATGGCGCCGCCGCGTAGTAGTGGCGGTGTTGATTGTAGGAGTATGGTGGTGGCGGTGGTAGTGGTGGCCTTTGTCTGCGGTGGTCTAAGTTTGGTTGAGGTGGGTTTCCTGATCTTGTTGTCATTATTATTTTTATCCTCTCTCTCTCTCTCTCTCTCTCTCTCTGTTCTGTGGTTAGGTTGGGTTTGGGGTTGGCTTTGTTCTCCCGCAGTGTGTTTGCTGTGGCTGAATGGAGAGCGGTGAGTGAGTGAGAAGAATAATGGCTTTTGAGTATGGAGTGACTTGTCGCTTAAAAAGGATAAAATTACTTGCAAACCGGATTCCTTTTTTCGGAAAGTATGCTTGTTGAGAATACATAAAATAAGAATAATGTTGTTTTGTTGATATACTAAAATGGATAGCAGCAAGCAAGAGTAAACAATATAGAAATAAAGAGACGAAGGCTGTAACGAAGGTGAGTTAAAAGCTCTGCATGTCTCTCCATGCAGTGATTATTTTTTTATATCAAAATAACATTACTCATTACATAAATATTTACTTATATAATACTTTAAAGAAGGTTTTTTTTTCTGATACAAAAGGTAGTTTTGTTTTGGGTAGAGATATTTTAAAGGTTGTTAGTTGAGCTAAATAATCACTTAATATGTAAAGAATTAATTAGCTTAATTTGATAATTGATTAGAAATTTATGTGTACTCTATCCTCATTGGGGAGGGAAACGCAATCCGTAAATAAGGAGGATTCTAACAAAAGCTCTGTAGTTTTCATAACAAGCTCAAACCTCGGTGTGTTTAATGTAATGAAAATATAGGTATATATAAGCAGTTTATTGGCAATATTAGGACTTGTTAAGGCTGCAAGAAGAATCGAATATCAGAAAGTGAGGAAATGGCCATTTTTTTTATTAAGAAAGAACGTAACTAAAGCATAAGGCTAGCTTGGTGGTTTCAACACTAGGTTGATAGTCACGTTTCTCAAATAAGCAGCAAATGTCACATTGCAGCGGATTATTCAATTAATTAAAGATGATTCTCTAGATAGTTAAGCACCAACAAGATCAATGCAATTGCCTTCCCACTAAGAAAACCCTTGAGCTTGCAATTTGTAACAGATTCTTTACCAATTCGTTTTCCTCTTCTTTTTACACGGTGACCAGAGATGATCGGGCAGGATCCAAAATTAGGACTGTTATTATTAATGATTGGAAAGAGGGTTGTTTCTCATATAATGACTCAAAATCAAAACAAAGTGAAGCTGGACACATAAGAAAGTAAATACTATATGTACAAAACATATATTCATTAAAGAAGATTCTGATCAAGAGGTAAAAAATTGATTTTTAAAAAGCTGGAAGCCGGGACCTGGAAGGGAAGGACCAAGTTGCTGAGTTTTTTCTCCAGCCCAGATATCACTTTACGTCACCATAACAAAATGAGAAACTTTTGAGCAATAACTCTAGAGTTTTTTTTTTGTTTCTCATGCCGCAAACGCAAAAAGATAGAACCATATGGATCCCACTACGTTGGTTCATGCATTTGCACTCAATTAACAGCATACTAAGGGTGCCTCATATCATACCCGAGGGTGGCAAAACAGAAGTCTATAATTTCAAATCAATGGAAGATGGAGAAGGAGGGAGCTAATTACGGTTGGTTCCTTCGGTGTAACATGAAGAGTTCAGCAGCAATAAAGTGCAGAAAAGTGAAAATAGTGCCCGAAAGCTGAATCAGCAGCAATAATCCTACGTGCCGTTTCCATAAATAATCAAACAAAATGATACAATACCATCCATAGCAGAAAAAAGGTTCCCAATAGACAAAAGTTACAAGCTGGGTTGGCTCATTTGGAACCACGAGGTTGGAAACTTCCTTTCAATTCCCTTTTTCAGTGTCAGCTCGTTGGAAAGGGCTCCTTTACTTGTGTTCTAAAAGGTACGCAGTCCAGCACTTTATTTGAGAATATGTCTCTATAATTCCACTTTGTCTCTTCATGTGAGAAGCGACTATTTTAAATATAGTAATGAATGCCTTCTTTCTTAAGGCAATGGTCTTCATATACGAGTATAAGTCCTGTTAGTTCTTGTGTACATTAAACACCCGATTATTAGTATTAATGAGTTAACCTCGGGGTAAAGTCCACTGTGTTACAAACCTACAACTACAATGCTCGAATCATTGCATAGTACATTAAGAATGTTACCTACACAAATCTCAACTGTACAATTGTATACACGTCTGACACCATCTAGGTTTAATTATAGATATAATGCTCGGGTTGTTGTCCTCACCTTGAATGACAAATTAAAACTACTGTTATATATAGAGCTATCAATATATCAAATATCATATTCTATTGAGGATGAATATCTCCTTGATGAGGCTTCTTTTACTCCCATGTGGCGGCTCCTTTTCTTCTATAACTCCTTTCCACTCGTCTCTAGATTGCTTTCTAGGGTCTACGTATGACCGCACCTCCTCTTCAACCCCAACCTACTCGAAAAAAGTCCATACTGAGAGAATTCCAGGTCCGGGGACAATGCAAACTTTACCAAACTTGACAAGAAACGAATTGGATTCTACAGTAAAAGCAATATTTATAACATTTTTATTCTAAAGAAGTGGTCTCCGGAAGATTAATGCTATATGTCTTGGTGCCAAAATTTGGGTTCCAGGAGTGCCAGAGCCCAAAATAGGGTGTCCTAGCTACCATTTGCGGATCCTAATGGCTGAAGTGCCAAACCCATACCAAAGGAATCAATATGTATCGGTCACTTTGGACATGAGGAGAATATCTGTACTGAGAAAAATAGGTGCCAAGCTATTGACGGCAGAAGTTGAATATTGCTTGGAGCATGACTGAAACATGACTAATACTTAGTAGATTCAAGTAATTTAACATTTATTTTTCTTAAGAAATAATCCGCTTGTAAATAAAGAAAACTAGCGCCGCTAAAGCTTTATCAACGTAATAAACTGACCTAACTACAACTAGATTAACTAAGTCTAATAACGTCTGAATATTGCTGATTTAAAAGGAAAAAAAAAGCTACAAGAATGGATACCAGGTGGGGTGGTGGGGAACCAGATGCCCTGGCACCTTAACTAAGCTTACTCATGAGGGAAGACTAGGCACGTCCAACAGAACCATCCAGGAATCCTTAGCCGAAACTGTATCCGCTTCATGCACAACCAATAATGACATGCCTGAAAACTTAAACCTCATTGAATGCTTGAAAACTGTTTGACCTGACAGGCCATCAATTGTGGTCTACATTATCAGAATCAGCTGCAGAATCTGTGCTCGGGTTACTTGCTTCAGCCATGCTTGTTTCATCAACCCTTCTACCAGAATCAACCTCTTAAGATATCATCCATCATATCATCCTCTCCAACATTAATATCTTCCACATCCTCATCATCTTCATTGTTGCTTCCACCAGGCATTTTTCTTTTCTTGGGACCATGCTCAAGCCTATGTGTATCCAATTCTTTGTCCATAGTTTCCTGTAAGTTCTGATCATTATTTACTTTCCTTGCTTTTCTTGCATTTTGCCACCTCTCCATCTCCTTATCAACGTTTGCAAGGTACTGTTCCCCAATCTGTTTCTGATACTCTGACAATTCCTCTCTCCTTGCATTGTTCCATTCTAGAAAAGCCTACAAGTTGACAATACATTTTCAGTATACTAAACCCCATGTGTTACATATTAAAGCCAACATCAAACCAATTTATTTGCAATTTATCATATTGAAGTATCAACAAGTTTGAAAAGCTTGGCTCAGCTTCACTAGAAGTCTGATATAATAATTATCATCAATTCTATCAAAAAGCACTTTTAATAATGTAGCTTTAGTATTTAATTGTATTTTTTTTGAGAAAAAATACATAAGTTGAAGACCAAAGTTTGAGCTTGGGTTGGCCCAATTCCACCCCCTATTTGCACAAATGCACCCTAAGTATCTATTAGACAACAACAGAAAAATAGATTAATATTTTTCATCTGACCAGGGTCACTGGGTTGGCTCAATTCCGCCCATATCTGCAAGCATGAACTCTTATCCATGAGACAACAAAAGAAAAATAGGCTAATGACCAGGGCGACCAGGCTAATGCTGGACAGCTGCCCATAGTCGCCTAAATGATATCATATAAGATGAAGAATAAACAACTTAAGAGTATCTAACTTTGACAATCACATTTAATTTTTCAAGTTCCAAGTGTCAAATCTCTTCTTTCCGCTTCTCAACTGATGTAGCATCTTCATCCAAGGGCTTCTTAGGTAAATAGTATATAGGAGGCTCTGCCTTAGTCCTGGGGGAAACATATACCCACGTTCAATCAAACAAGGGTAAAAAATTATCAAAGGAAAACTTTCATATTGCTACCTAAAATCCTGCAATTAGCAGGAAATATTCAATCATCAAGTTGCTCCAACACTACAATGCACATGAACAGAAACTTATCTTCATCCCAATAAAATGTGAATATGGACACTTTTGGACCAAAATAAATAATAACCTGGAGAGAAATAAACCATCCCATGATGTCAGGAATTATTTATTCCTATTTGTTGGAGTGACTATCAAAGAATCTGTCATGACAAGACTCCTGCCTCATTAGTTTTAAATTTGAAGGAGACAAACCTTAGGAAAGTGCTTAGTTTCTTTTGATGCTCACTCCACTGAAGAAAAAGCAACTCCAGTTTCTTTTCATCTGTCTTAGCAGCCACACATTCCCTAAGAGTCTGATAAGAAATAGGGGAACAAATAGAAGCACAAGAATGTTAATGGGATCATAAGAAATTTTATCATCTATTATGAAGGCCAAAGAATTGTTGTCATTTGGAAGCCCACCAAGTCTCTCCTCCGTTTTTCAGCAATCTGTTCACACTGTTCTTTTCTTAGCCTTTCCCTTACTTCTCGTGCTCTTTGCTCAGCCTACAAAACGTTCCAAAGTATTTGAAATTGTTATGAAAAATAGATGTTATCTTACAAAACAGAGAGATGGTAAACTGGCAAGAGGCTTTCAGTGTTTAAAATGGACGTGTTACAGTGTTTAAAATGGACGTGTTACTACCACACCACCAAATCTCATGGACATTTAACTGCATTTTGCCATTTTATAAAGATCATGAAGGGAAGAGCATAACTACAGTTGGATTAAGGAAAAACGTAGTGTATTCTATGCTCCTACCAATAGCTAATAATAACAAAGAAGTCCTAATCTGAAATCTATCTGTACTGTACAATAAAGCCTAGCAATAGTAGCATGCCAAATGGCCATTTGTGCAGAACAGCAAAGTATGGACATTCCCACATAACGCATTCATCAAAAATTCAAAATGTTTCAGTTAGCCATCTCTAGAAAAGATTTCATTTCATATATATATGTGAGTTATGATGATAGTGACCATGCACAAATTTATTGAGAAAAGTATGGTTCATAATTCTGCAAACCTAAGCACAACTAGACAGATTGACTAAAGTCCACTTTACATATACTGTTTTAAGGACAGAGGTGGTCAGCTCGAAGCATTGCACACACACAGATCACTTGTGAGTCAGAAGAAGCTTCATGTAACAACGGGAAACTTACTCTTCGCAAAGAAGTAGATTGTCGCATGAATGCCTCTGTTCCTGAGAGTTGCATGTCTTCCTTTCTAAATTTCTGGGAAAAATATAGAAATAATAACAGTGATAAAATCAGAGAAATATGGTCATGTGCGAGAGAATATAAACAATTGAATTCAGCTTTTATTTTGTAAGGCGCCTCCAAAGTTCCAAGAAGCTGACCAAGCATTCTGTTATTCCTATCAACCAAGCGAGGATTGTCGTCCTTTGGCAATACCCTTGGAACATGTTCTGCACCAGGAATGTCGGAATCCAAACAGGGAATAACAAGTTCTTACAGCAATAGCATCAAATGTAACTCAAGAGTCATGCGGAAGGCAAATACAGTTGAAATTACTACCATGTTGGAATTTCTTTGATTGGCTTGGCGGTGTCCCTCCTAGAGGGAGTTGAGAATAAGAAGAAATGAGAGTGGCGTGAAGAAGAAGAGAGGGGGATTGACGAGGTGCATTGCGGGGCGAAGGACCTGTCGCTCCGTAATCTGCAAAATTTGATTGATCCCAACACATAAAAATCAGTTCAATCCAAGTAACACACGCACAGAGAGGAATCGTATGGTGATTGGAAAGTGAGTGGGTCTGTAGGGTCAGTGAGTGAGTGACCTGGCGCTGTCGGCGTAGAAGCTCATCGATCTCCTTGCGCAGCTGCTCCTCCGTCTTCTCCACCGCCATCCTCTGATGAATCCATCCATCAAACCACGCACGCTATCCCTATCTCTCTAGCTCGCCAAACCAAAACTAAAACCCTTCGCAACGGTTCCTCTTCCACAAACATTTGCCCTTTAACCTTTTCACTTGACTGTGTAAAACTTACAACAAAATAATAATAATAATAATAATAATAATGCTTAAAAATGTAAATCGAATCCATAACATTTTTTAACTGTGTAAATTCATCATTCTACGAAAATATTTTTATCTACTACTAACAAAAATAATACACTTCTCAAAAAATTTATGATATCAGGTTGCACTTCATTTATTAGTTTAGGGTACCAAATTGCAATTAATATAAAGTTTGAGAGATATTAGACATTTACTTTTTAATTAAAGTGGAGGATATGGTAAATGATTCAATTTACATATTTGTAAAACTTTTGGATAAAATGCGCAAAGCCTACATAGATAGAGTGCAATTTTTCCAAAATTAAGTTACTAAGTAAATATCAATTTTAATTCTAATATTTTAAAGTCTACAACAAATTCATGGATAATTTTAGACTAAATTAATAATTTAGTTCCTTAAAAATAAACATGAAAGATTTTATATTAATTTTGTCATTGAAAATACACACAACATCAAATTAATAGTTATTTAATTTTATATTAATTTAGTCCATAAAAAATACATATGATATCATTTTTGTCTTTACAAGTATGTTTCACATCTATTTAATTTCTTATTTTTTATAGATTAACAAATTTATTTGATGTCACATAAATTTTTTAAAAATCAAAGTGACGCTAGATGTGTCTTTTAGGAACTTAATTGCCAAAGACTAAAGTAATGTCATAAATATTTTTTATGGACTAAATTGATGTAAAATATATTCTGAAAACTAAACTGATATACATATATCTCTATATAGTATCAAAATTCAATGTATTATCAACAAATTGATATCAAAACATTTTTGGGACAAAATTGATATCAATCACTTACTGTTAGGATAAAAAGCCATTTACCCTTAATTATATTGTTCAAATGTTCATCTACATATATATAATTATATTTTAATGTGATATTAAGGATTTATTTTTAATATATTGACAGAAGATTTTTTATATTATTATCTAATTATATATTATTATAGCACTAAATATAATTAACTCTTACATTCATTACTTAAAAAAAATAATGCAAATAGAATCTAATTGAATGACTATATATATATATGTAATAATACTTTACATTACTAATAGAATTTAATGCTATTGGTGTATTAAATTTAAATTCTATTAGTAATGTAAAATATTATTACATATATATATATATATATATATATATTAAACAAAGTGTTTCATTTTTTAATTGTTATTTTCAAATTATATAAAAATATAACTTATAATATGAAAAAATAAATTAAGAGCAAAAAATGCTAGTATTTCTATTACCAATTCGCCATTACACATAATTAAGAGGAAAAATTTTAAAAAATATATTTTATATCATAATTCATGATTCATGAAGTTAGTAGTTTATTGTTGGCATCAAAAGAAAAACAACAGTCAGAAGATGTGATTAAGAAATTAGTCTCGGAATAGAGACAAAAACGAAAGAAACATAATATATTAATTAGTTTAATATAATTCAAGTGATCAAGCAATACCAAAATATAAACTAAAATAATTATTAAATTGTCAATCTAAATATTAAAATTGAAAAAAAAAAACTTTCAGAAACAATTGTTTTTAAGTTTTAATATCAAGTTTGATTGATTTCGTGACCTCTTACAAATTATTTAAAATTCTCATCCTAAAACAATATCAATAAATGTTCCAGTACAGAAAAAAAAAAGAAGTGATTTTTAAAAAGGAAAATCGTACTAGGAAATTTGAAGGTTTGACATGTGTCTGTGGCTCTGTGGTGTTAATAGCTAACTTATGGGTGAAGTTCTCTCCAGGGAATTTGAAATCGACCGACAATTTATCTAGGATCACTAGTTGTTATACTTTCATTCCAATCATTTCATCACACAAAATCAGAGTTCCTCAGCTACAGTAAAAAGAGGATTAAACTTCCCATACAGACGTTTCTTAAGTTTAACACAGCAAGTGCATCTTTCTTTTGTGCTGGAATTGTAGGTCCTAGACCCTTCCCGATAATTGTCATGCATGGGCTACTTTTGAAGTAATTATATTCCCTGGCACATAAAATTTATTGTTAGTCATAATTAAAATGGTGCACTATAGAATTGAGCTCCCAACAAAGTCACTAGTTTTCTCTTGGTTGTAAAAGGTTAGCTAGCCTTCTTCACTTTCCTGATTGATGTTCTAGCTTGCCAGGTGCTTATGAAATTTTTAGGAGATTGCCAAATACTTAATTTTATTTTCAGAAAAAATCAAGGCCAGAACAATTTGGCAGCAATATCCATTGAAAATAAGAGATGTCAGTTCACTCCTATATAAATAACGCCGTAACATATCGATAGGGTGAATTTGATGCGTGCACGACCAATCTAATTTAAGGATGTCCTATTGTGAAAAAATAAAACCCAGAAATGGTTTTGATTCATGTCTCTTACGTGCTCGCTCATGCAAAAGTCATTTATGCATAAACAAGTGATGAACAAAATGCATATCCACCCTTCACCCTTATTATTATCTATATGTTAAAACGCGATTTAAGTGAATTTTGTAAAGTGTCAAATTTCTAACTACTCTTGATACTGCGTAAAGTTCAGATTCAAATAAACCTATAAAAAAAACTTTCAGAATTCTAGAAAACATTAGAAAGCAAACGATTCCATTGGTTATAAAAGATATTGGGCAAATCTAATAAAAAAAAGGACATTTGGCAAATTTGCGTAAGAATATATTAAAGAACAAACATTATGTATGAAGAAAGAGTCAGATATTTATTAAACAAATAAATTGAAAATAATATATCATTTAACCGATACATCCCACTTTAATGGTGATTAAGAAAGATATTATTTTACACACATTCAATATCAAGATTACACATTTTAATTGAGTTCATATATTAATCATTTTTTTTTGGCGGGGATATATTAATCAAATTAAGAAACCTATAAGTCGTCATAAAAAATCACGGCATCTAACATAATTAGTTGATGATAGTTTGATGCAGTGAACAAATCTTCATGACTTTTATGTTGGCTCAAACCCTTCGTCAAAGTTTTATTATAATTAAATCCAATTTTTAATAATAATAATTGCACAAAATTTGGCTGAATATGCCGTTGAAATCTGAAAGGATTTTTCGGTGGCCAAAAATAATCCCAATTTTAAGCCATCTCATAACCTTTTTTTACTCTAAAAAAGGTGATATTTCTTTCTTTTGCCCATAACTTTTTTGGTGACGAATAGAACTTGCTTGTTTATCAATTGTCATAAATTTCAATCTAGTACAAGACTAAAAGTCTTTTTTATTTACACTTTTAATATAAATTTAAATTACGCTTGTTATCCAAGCCTTAAACGTTTTATTTTTCCAAGTTTATGTTTTTCGTTTATATTTTTGCGTGCTAATAAATAATCATGCAAAGAAGATGGAAAATGGAGTCCATAAATTAATCCATTCCATTATCTTTCTCAAGTCAAGGTCCAAGCTCCAAACCCATCAGATACTTGAACCACAAGCCAACAACGTCTACAAATTCACAAGGTGGTGGTGGTGGGTGAATGAAGCAGCAGCACATGTAACGCCAAACCAAATTAAAATCCATTTCCAAACACTATCAAAGCCCCCACCCCTTTGCACAAGCAAACAAAGTTGAGTATTTTTCGTGACTCCTTTACGATAAAATCCTTGTCCTCTCCTCGACGCAATCAAAGCTTTCTTTCTTGCTCTTGCTGTTACTCTTGTATGAAACTAGGACACCCCTTTTGCTTTCTCTGTCTCTGGCTCCCAAAGTCCCCTCCTTTATCTCTTTAGGCTGTGAAATAAGCTCTGCGGAATGTACCCCATGTTGCTTCTTTGGTCTGATTCCTCAAATTGAGGAACTGGGTAGTAGTTAGTTTCTGCTCATGGCTGAGAACTAGTTTTATTTGTTCTTTCTGTTTAATCCTTCGGTTTTTGATTGGCTGCTTCTCCTTGTTGCTATTATTCAGGTTCTGAGAGGGTTTGTTTAACCTTGATTGGCTAAATGTTTAAAGGGTTCAGTTTTCTGACTAAATAGATTAGACACTGGTTTTGTGTTTATTGTGGTTGCACAGAGCAGGGTATTCACACGATCTTTTAGTTAATATTATATCTGTATCTGAATCAGAAATTTCCATTGGCCTTTTTTACTTTTTAGAACAAAAGAAATTGCTTCATATGACAAGCGCTTGTCGATGACATCCTTGGTTTGAGGGTGCAGGGGGAGAAGCGTACATCATATTGATTTTGTTATTGATTGAAGTTTTATTACCAAACATTTCACTGACACAGAGTGAACAGGTTCTGCTTACATGCAGAACTTCAGTTTTGGTGACTTGTAAGTTGGGAATTTGAATTGCAAGACTTCAGTTTGTAAACAATATGGAGAATTACTTGGTGGGCAATGATTTTAATAGACATTGAAATTAATGCAGCAGTGGATTATTCATCCAGGAAAAGAGAGAGGCATTGTTCAGATGATTGGAAGGTTTGATGTGAAACACGATTAATTTTATCCCAACATAAGGATTAATGTATTTGACATGAGGAATGGAAGGAAGTGAGCATTCTTTAGTACCGCAATGGTTGAAAAGCAGTGGAAGTGTCAGTAGGGTGGCCAGTACCAGGAACCAACCCACATCATCTCTGAACTCTGGTAATTGTTTATGCTTGTTGCTGAATATCTGAGTTTTAAAAGCATTTCTATTGTTTCAAAAAACAGTAAGGTAAGGAAGAAAGATCTGAGTCCATTTTTTGCATTATTCTGATTAAAAGGAAAACAAATAGCATGACATAAAAAGCAGCTTTAAGTGTGATTCATGATTGTAGCTCAGTTTTTTCCATCCATTCTCCATAACCACATAATGGGTTAGAAAGGAAATTTATTGCACACTTATTTTGTTCAATATAAATTTTGGACTCAGACACATTTGTATCTTCTCTTTATAAACATACCAGTGAATGTCATTTTAGAGTGTGATGTTATTTAAGCCCAAAAGTGAAATGTTTTCTTTGATTCATCATATATGATGTTCTTATTCACTTAATGTGGAGCTTGGAAAAAAAAAATTCAATATATATCATGATGGGAATAAACAACTTGAACAGTTCTAATCATTTCAAGTATCCTCCTTTGTGTCAGATCATATTAATTACTCTGGCCGTCAACGGAGTTCAAGTAGCAAAGGTTCTGGCTTCTCAAGGTCCTATAGTAGTTCTGGAAGAAGCCGGCATGATAGAGAAAGGGAGAAAGATATTGACACCTTCTTTGACAAGGACAAGCTGTTTAATGGCCAGTATAACCATGACTATTCTGACTATGTCAATAGCATATTGTCCAATAGGTTTGAGAAGGATGCATTACGACACTCACAGTCTATGAATTCTGGGAGATGGATGGAAACTTGGTCCTCTAGAAGTTCAGGTGATGTAAGTAATCCACAAAGAAACCGTTCAAAGAGTGACGACATGGTTGCTGGGGTTGTTGGCATAATGGATAAAACCGTGTTTGAAGAGGAATTTCCCTTACTTGGAGCAGAAGATAAACATGGTAGTTCTGAATTGGGAAGAGTGTCATCTTCTAGCTCAAGTACTCACAGTCTGCTTACTAGCACTTCATCAGTGCTTGCGAGCAATGGTCTTAGCTCAACATCAGATGAGATTCCTGTGACAGTTGGAAGCAGTAGCATGGCTGTAATGATGCTTGAGACTGATTCTGCTAGCACATCTTCAATTGCTCCAGGCACAATGGTCCTCAGCATGGCTGAGACATTGGCTCAGGGTCCACCTCGGTCTCCTACACCTCCACAAGTGAGTTTCACTTTGATTTGTGTTTTATGCTGTGTATTTGTTAAAATGTTTTCAGGGCTCATGTGGTATGTTTTGCAATACAGCTATCCATTGATACTCAAAAGCTTGAAGAGTTGGCCCTTAAGCAATCTAGGTTATTAATCCCCATGATGCCATCCACGCCAAGGTCCCTGGTAATGGATGTTTTTCATTTTTCAATTATGTTGTGGTGGAAGACTAAGTTTTACTAATTTGTTACTTGTGCACCTTAAGTATTTTATGTGCACTAGAAAATTTCATGGTACCACTATATTGATTGAAGTTCTCTTACAAAACCACTAAACTACCAACATCTCATCTGCAAAATATATTTTCTTTTTCCATGTTTTAATAGTGTATGACTGGTGAATACTTTTGGAAGTGGAAAAGGACATAAATATCCCTTGGAGATGCATACTGATATACTGTTCATTTCTGATTGATTTAATTTTAACTCCATTTATTGCCATAAACTTGTCCCCTTAATAGAAAGTTAGTATTATTCTTATTAGGAAACTGTGGATATTCATTGAAGGTTTTGAACATAATACCTCTTTCCTAGCAGGTCCATTTATTATCATGTACTTTCTGGATTTTATCTTTCCTGGGTGCTTATAACTTTGTCCTATACCCAAACCCTTCATATTTTTCTGACTTGAAGTGTATCAGTTTTTCCCTGGTTTATATGTTTTTCTCTGCTATACATGACCAAAAGTCCAATTTATAACAGCTGAATTTCACTTATGCTTGGTTGAGGATTCATTTTTTTCACAATAACTTTTGTCCTGTTGTATGCTTTTAATCCCTGATATGCTTGGTGCATCAATACCCAAAGTACTTGGACGTAAATGCACCAGCTATTTAAACAAGTATTGTCCCAAAACACACAGGAAATGTGTGATATATTAGTAACCTCAGAATTGGTTTGGTATTTATGTCTTGTAGGTTGCTAGCCCTTCAGAGAAATCGAAGGTCAAGACAGGGCAGCAGCAGTATCCCTTCTCATATTCACGTTCACCTAGCCGTTCTCCACGTCATGCTCCTGGAAACTCAGATATACAGAAGATTAGTTCTGTTATATCCCGTCATGTCAGTGCTTCACAAGAGTTGAATGGTGTCTCTTTGGCCGCAAAGGACAACTCAAGTCCCAGTAGAAGCAGAGTGCTCAGCCAAACTGGAGCAGCTTCATCCACTTCTTTATCTGCTCCCTCTAGGACCCCTAGCAACAATTCAAACCCTTCTATGTGGTTGACATTAGAGAAGAGACCAGCTTTTCAAACTGAGAGCCGAAGTGATTTCTTGAAGAATCTATCAAGGAAGAGTTCCACAAGAAACCATTGCTCTGATGTTTGCCCAAATGGCATGTCTTGTGACTTGGAGAAGTCTGAAGCCGGCAGAAGCACTGCCCCTTGTTGTGTGAACTCATTGACTGAGAGCAGCTGTGTAATTACTGAAAATGGCACTGCTTCCAGTGAAGCTCTGAAATTTTCAAGCAATGGAGAGCAGCAATATAGCACCAAACCAGCTCTCCATCCAGACGAAGAGATTGCATTTTTACGTTCACTTGGCTGGGAGGAAAGTGATGGAGAGGATGAAGGCCTCACTGAGGAGGAGATACAAGACTTCTATGAGAAGGTTATTATCTATTTGGAACTGTTTCTTTTGCTGTAACTAAATTTGAATAATGTTTGAAGTTGATGTATCTTTTAGATGATTGGTCCATAAGATCAATGCATTGATTTGTTTCCTTCTGCAGTACTTGAAATTGCAGCCATCATCAAATATTCTCTAACAAGTGCATCAAAACACAATTGCGTTGCCACTTGACTCGAGCAGTGGAGGATGTGGAGGAGCTCCGTCAGACTGGAGATCATATTACTGAGTTTGAAACTATATTTAGAAATTAGAATTATGATTGCATGGTTTGGAATATTAAAGTGATGGGGAAATGTGTTTCTCTGGCCAAATGGGTGTTAAAAGTATTTTCCCCTTTGGTTGATAGGAAAGCTATTGGAGTAGAGTATCATGAATAGGTTGCACTACATAGATTCAGGCAAAGCACTGACTCTTTGCTAGGAACTAATGAAACAATCACGCTCCCTATACTGAGTGTAAAGAGCACATTAAGATATCAAAAAATAGTTTCTTTTTGTTTTATAGGGAGATGTTTGAACTATAGTATACAGTAAAGCAATGCAGAAACAAAGAAGTATGAGAATGTTTTTCTTTTATGAAAAAAATGTTCCTTTGTTCCCCTTTCTTTCTGATATTCGCTCAATCGTTGCAACTTCAAGTGGTATTGTAGTACGGCTCCCATATTAAATTGTTGTTAGAAAAATAAGAAGGCAAGAAATTAGATGGTTTTGTTCTTCCCTCTCCTTTATCTATTTGCCTCGTTTATGTTAGTTCTCTTATTCATCTCGGTAAGACAAGGTCTAAAAGCTCAACTTGTGGACTGAGTGAGAGCCTTCAAGTGGTGATCCTAAGGAGCTTCTCAATAGGACATCAATGATGGGTGGAGGATGAAGAAATGGAAATCGAGATAAAGAGTGTCCAGGGGGATTGAATCCCATTGCTCGCATTAAATGTCTCTGAATTCTTAACAGCTGACTTATTGACAAGGGACAAAATGCTTTCTCCGTATGTTTCTTTTCTACGATTTTTCATGAACCACCATGTCAGAACTACTACAATTTAGAATAATTAAAATAAAAAAATCGATGCTACAAGTATGATCTCTGATCTGCATTATTCTTCCAATGAGTAGGTAATGAACTAGCACAATGAACTGATTAAATCTAGCAATGAATTAGTCACAACTCTGGCTTCAATGAATTATTAAATTGCATATAAAACTCATCCATAAAAAATTGATCATCATTTTTACTTCTCAATCAAACATAGCATAAGAGATTAAAAAAAAAGATGGAATTTACCCAACCAAACTTACTCTAGACATATATTTTCATGAATTAACTCCCTGTATAACTTTTCATGCCGAATACAAATTAGTACATGCAGGCGAAGGCTTCTTATACGACGTGTGTACGGAATCAAAACTGTCCATCATTCGTTACCAAGCGGAAATTAGAGGTCAAGTTGAAGAAAAAGTGTCTTGTCAACTCTTTACATTTTCACACCTTTTTTTTTTGGGATAGTTCATAAGAGACGCTCAAACAGCTCCCATAAAGGAAGGACCCAAGGTACTATCTTTTCGCTCCTTGTTCCACATAGGTACCATCTATAAGGAGTTTGTTAACTATTATATTTGGTTGGACGGTAAAATTGGGAATAAAAATTATATTAATAAATTTTATGTATTATTTATAATATAAAATTAGTTCATGTAATTTTTATCCCACATTTATCCCTCAACCAAATACACCATTTGAGAAATAAATTGCAGGCACGCACTGATACAGAGTGATAACTAGAAGTTGTCATTGTGACTACTTTTCAATTGTTGAAGTGAAGGAATTCCAAGTTGAGAAAAATGAATTTTGACTTTCTTAAGGAAAGAAAGTGATACCGCTAGTGGCCGAGTGAGAAAGTTCGTACACAACTCAGCAAGCCAATCCTAACAATTTTTTTCCATGTAATCCCTTATCCCTTTCTCTTGTGACAAAAAATTGCCAGGAAATTGTAAGAAAATTATCTGAGTTTCTAGATTTCATTTTTAATTTTTTTAATTTTTCAGATTTTGTGAAAAAAATACTAAAAATAAAAACTGAAACTAAACAAGTTATAACTCAGTTGAAAATGGAAACACAGTATGGTACCATCGACCAAAATGCCCGCCCAATTAATGAAAATGTTATAAAAATGAATTTGTTATAAAAAAACACCAACAGAGAAATGAAAGAAACACATACACATATGAGAGTTAGCATTAATACAATTTTAAGTAATTTTTACATGATTGAATAATTTTTTAATTAATAATCTTTTACAACGTTTTATGTTAAGTTGAAATCAATGTTTTATATATATTAAGATTTTGATTTTTCATTGGTATTTCTTCTCCATAGGAAGTAATCCTCTTTTAGATATGGTAGAGCACTAAATATGAGCACGTCTCCTCCTAGCTAGTATACGAAGAGTAGTTCGCCACTTGACAAACTAACCCCCTTGACTAGACTTCATCCCTGTTGATATATGAATTTAATTTTGATATACATATTATCAATGCAAATTTAAAATATTCTACACATATCCAATCGTGTAAAATTTACATATAGTAGCACATAATTAAAAGTTAATGAAAAATTATTTTATATTGATATTATATTATATTCAATGGATGATAATTCTCTTATATGTTTGTTTTGAATATGACAATTTCATGTTCAGACAAAGACAGCCAATATTTTTACTTAAGTTGATTCCTATAATTATTAAAAAAAACTTGTGAGTTATATATAAAAGAAGAACTTGTCAATTCCATAAACTTGTATATATTTGATTGAGGGGTAAAAATATAGAAAAAAAATTTATAAATAAATTTTATGTGTAAAATTTGTATCTATAAATATTTGCTCATAGAATTTTGACACATATTTTTACCCTTTAATCAAATAGACCCTTAGAATGAAACGCCTCCTAATAACTTCGTGTTCCACCTTAAGATTGATAGGATCGGAGTATAATGCAACTCATAATCATTTCACTCATTGTTATACCTAAAATTAGTTCTGGGCCCTCATTACATCGTATTGTTGTAGTGCATGGTCAATGAGGTCTCGATCTTTCGTGTCCCTATTTTTTCAACTGCTTTAAACTGAATGCAACCTCTTTTGAAATTGAATTAGAAAAAAGAGGTGGTTGAGGCGTTAGCATTGTGCTAATATTGTTGCTTTGTAATCTTACATTAAGAGTTCGATCTCCATCCCCTCTTTCAAAAGATCCCCTTTTCCCATACCTGGAAAAAAAATTTTAAAAAAAAAGGGAAAATAGCTCGGCGATTTCTATATCAAATTAAAGAGGCAACAATTTCGAAGTACATCAAAAGACCTCGGGCTATATACATACCATGTTCAAATAGTGAGTCATATAGACAGATATTACAACACCAGATTCAGGGAAAGCTTGATTGACTTAAAATTTCAATAATAAATGCTGATAATATAGTAAGCTAATTGTTACTAACTATCACTATCCGGCATCTGAATATCGAAACCCATTATTAGATCATGTCACGGAAGGGATAAACCACGGCGTACACAAGCGAGCATCGTCGAACCTCAGGACGTGTCCACTGCACCCCAGCGAGCAGCAAGAAGCTTCTACTGACGGACATGTAGAAGAACTTCAGAGGCATCATCCCAACATCAGTCCGAGGTACCTTGATGTGGCTCACCGGGACGGCAAGTTTGGGATGAGCATGAAATGAGTGCATGTTGAGCGCGGACAATAATACATCTTCTAGAAAGATTCCCTAACGGTATTTTGTATCATCGTACATTTAGTTAACGTAAATCTCCTATTTTGGACATATTTGCATAATATAAATAGAAAATGAAAAGTCCGTCATTAGTAAACTATTTATTCGAATTGTATGTTTCTCTTTTTGTCATTTCCTCATTGATTTGGGCATTGAAGTCCCTTTAGATACTTATCCCTGGCACTCAATCCACCGCAAGGAAGGAAGAAACAACTTGAAACACCACTGTTGTATGTAGAGAGTAATCCCAGCATAACAGTACGTTACACTAATATATAGTAATTAATATTCACAATACAGTATTTTCTAAGTGATCAACGTACTTGTGGTAATGGTCCCAACTATTTATATGATGTTCATGCATGGCTGGAAACAAACTAGATGAGGAATTCGGGATTGGGAAAATTCGATCTATGTCAAGGAGGAAACAGTTAATTAGTCTTTAAATTAAAGAACTAATGATCGGAAGTTTAGCTAATTAACAATCTATACAATTCATGACCTACTGCCACGAATTTAATGCAGAGTCTCCATCGAAAGCGGAAAGTGTTGGTTTTATTTGTACATTATTTTTTTAGTAGATCACTAAGTTTTATTTGTATACTATTAGGTATGCAATTACATGTGATGCATTTATCACCATTCATCAACACAACTCACAAGCTCGTGCATGCGTGGACTTATAAGGTATGTGTGGAATATTATATAAATCATAGGGCAGCAAGCGGCGCCGCAGCCATTTCTCATGTTTTGCATTATTCATAGCTGCTGATGAATTAACTCACATAAATAAAAACCGTGAAAAAACAATACGCTTATTCTCCCTTTGTCTTTTTTCCTTATTTCATGGTCTTGACATCTCTATATTAATATTGACTACCGAGTCATCAGACTTCAGTGTTGTGAATCTGAACACTTCTCCTTTCTTTTTTTTTCTCCCAATCTAACGTTTCATATATTAGGGGATTGGAGGATGGAAACGTTTTGGCCTAATTAAATTACTCTATTTAATTCCTACATTTACAAAGTTATAAATTTATCAATATAAAACAATGATAACAATAAACCATAAGGTCTATAGTACAGTTGGTATAGCTAGCTAGGCTTTTACGTATTTAGTTAGGAGTTTAATTCTTGATAGTATGTATGCAAGAAGATCTTACCTGAAACAAAATCCAGGCCAGGAGCTCTATATCTTTAGAGAATCAATCACGCCTTCAAGCGGTGGATATCTTGGATTATAAAAAAAATAATGATAATAAAAAAATTTTTACTAGGTGAAATCAATTACATAAATTAAACAAGGCTATTATATCATATCGTGAAAATTATATCTGTAAATAAATTATTTGAATCTAAATTTTTCTTAATAGATTTCTCTATAAGTTAATCTTAATTAAGGATACATATATATAAGACAAAAATAAACTGTTTAATTATGACTTGATATATACTAGTGGTTGATTCAGCACCATCTACGGAAAATTAAAGAAGAAGTAAGTTGAGAACTATAAGAAGCCGACACAAGTGGATATGTCTAGATCCTTACCGCAACCGCAAACGTCTCAGTTCCCTCTCGCAGAGTCACATATGAAAATGCAAAAAAAGAATTTCTTAAAATTTTAAAATGTATCTCAAGGAACCAAAATGAGAGTCCATTAATTGGTTCCTCGTTTAATAACAGAAAATATTGAAATAATTTTGAAAATAAATTGAACAAGCACGCAAAAAAAGTAAATGGGGTAAAAGAGTAAGGAATACACAATAATAAAAAAAATGTTTGAAATTTGGTATACAACATTTCTTTATAACAATTTTATATTTCTAGTGTATAGATATATATAGGTCTCACATCACTTATTTTACCTTCATGTGTTTCTATACAATAAAAGTGTAAAATTATTATAAAGAAATATTATATACTAAATATTTCTCCACACCGATTTTAGTCCACATCAATTATTTGAAATTTTTCTTCACTCTCAAGTTTTTCCTCCCATCCAATTTTTAAATAGAGTATTCTATAGTATGTTTCTTATAAGCACACCACCAAACCTCCTTCCATCTAGAATTTACCCATGGTTTATTTTTTCTCAAAGTATAATTGCCCTTATAATTGAGCTACAATGAATTTCTTAGAAATAATCTCTCTCTAGAGCAAATTAGCAAATTTAGATGTATAGAGCACGATATAGAGCATATGGTAATCTCACTATTCTTTTTTCTTCTTCCTTCTCTCTTCTCCAATCCTCAGGCATTTTTACTCCCAACGAAACATTCCATTCGGGTAACTTTTGCTAGGCACAACCATCCTTCCGGTGTTATATGGAGCTATGGAATTACAAAATTTACTGGACCTGGGGGCTCGCACGCCCATTTCGTAGATACATAAACAAAACAATAAATAAATTCTTAGATGGGCGCAACTGAACAAATTTAATAATTTATATTTAGACACATTTATAATAAAAAATATATTTTTTTAATGTAACTTTATTTAAAATATTCTCACTTATTTATAAATCTCACCAACTTTATTGTAAATATGCATAAAAATAAAGTATTAAACTTGTACTCGTCCAAAAGAATCTTTCTAAGAATAATAGAAGAAAGGTCATGTCATTAGTTGGGAACAAGAGCTTAAAGAAAAATTCTTACAGCACAGTATGTAACACTTCATTATATTTTTGCACATCACACTCACAACAAAGTAGGTAGGTCTCGCATAATCAAATAAGTATAGCATATTAATTAAATAAAATTAGTATGATGTACTTTTATTGTGAGTGTCTGAAAATATGAAATGTTAAACCTATTCCTAGACAGAATCTCTCGAGCTTGAGAGAAGTTTAGTCTAATAAGCTCAATAAATAACCATATTCGTTCATGTACTTCAAAGAGTTTGCTACAAGTAAATTAAATACAGGTATTCTTTCTTTTTGTTCTTGTTGATTATTAAACTATAACGTGGGAGGTAACTAATTGAAGAGTATAATAAAAAAACTGCTAGTGTGTAACTAAAATATAAACTAGGAGTTGAGAGATGTATGGGCTTTTGTGGTCTTTCAGTTGACATATTCAAGATCTGATCCCAAGGTTTTCCATTCATATGGGATTTCGTACGGGACTCACATTCCAGGGTAATAGATGACGCCACATTACCTCATATATTTTAATCAGGAGCATGTTAAGCCTTGGAATTTTTTTCCTCCTATTTCCACTTAAAAAAATCTCAAATGAATCTTGTCAAATTGTCCACTAGTAGCTAGGCACGGATAGCACGGGTGCGTCCCCTTCAATCTTGAACAAATTACAAATGGGTTCTCTTTCCAGGGCGAAATGACAATATTGCTCACGCGGATCATGCTCTAAATATGCATAGAAAATAGCTAGAGATCAAGCAAAAGGAGAAGCATGCAGCAGCGTGTGCTTGGAAATTGCATTTGTATGTACTATGGAAAATCAACCCTAGGCACATGCATGTGCGTGCCCTATATAGTGTTAGCAACGAAAAGTTTGTATTATTATCGCGAGTGTGTGGTGGGGGCGAAGCATGATGATATCTACTTTAAAGAAGTTGTTAGACGGCTAATCACGTACTCTAAATGATCGAAAAGCCCATGTTAATCTCCGCAAATAATGTTAATAAACAGTTGAATTGATGTGATGCATCGTCGCTCGCTTTTTTCTTTCAGCACTTAGTGGCTGGAAGTTCACAATAAAACCTTGGTTTGTTTCTTATTTACACAGAAGGGTAAGTAAATGGTCGATGAAATTGAAACATCATCAATTTTGATTTGTACAAATTAATGGTTATTATCGTCTTTTAGGACATGAGAGGGCCCAAATTATCAAATAGTAGGTGCCCGGCCCTCTTCCCTATATATATTTGTTAATTTTAAAATATAAGTTTGTAGACTGATTAATTAACTAATCGGGGATTCATTAAGAAGCCGATTAAAGTCAAAACTTAGATGCGTCCATATGTGTCTAAGATAAGAAACGTCTTTGGGACGAGGGAATTGACTTTGGTGCCTCAAAAGAAGCATTTATATCAGAAGAGAGGACAAAGGAAGAGATTCTTCATCAATATGCTCAACCATGTCTTCGATGGGTAGAGGGAAAGAACCGCAAAAGATGGAGATTGATCTCTCTTTGAAGATAGATGTTGAAAATGAAAATAGAGGAGAAGCAACAGTAGATGAGCGAGTGAAAGAAGATGAAGGGGAAGAAATGACAGGGACACAGGAAAAGGAAGAAGTTCCTGAAGCCACAGCTGGCGAAATAGAAGATGATGCATCAGTGGTTGAAATTTCTTTGCAAGATAACACAAAAGCAAGAGAGGTAACTTTTCATAATTTAATGTCAGATTGAATAGCATCACTAATAATTCTTTGTTTCCCCTCTCCTTAGTACTTCTGTTGGTATTGTTGTTTGCTTGGAAATTAACAGCTAAAATCGTGTACTAATTTTTCTCCTTAGCTTTTCTGTTAGTGTTTGTTTATGCATGCATGTGTAACTCTTGAAACACAAGTCTCTTGATTGCTTGAGTACATATGATGTACATGCTACTTACTTTGAAGTCATTAAATTAGGGAGTGATTTTCCGGGAGTTAAGTATCTTACAAATGGAGATGGAGAGCATGAAAGAGGAAAACAAAGTTCTTAGGAAAGTGGTGGAGCAAACCATGAAAGACTACTATGATCTGCAAATGAAATTTTCAATCATCCAGGAAAACAAAAAAAGCAAGGTAAATTCGATCGTTTCTTTGTAGCTATATAATTAATGATCCCTATTTTATATATATGACTAATGATAGAATCCATTTAGGAGCATCAAATTCTCTCTCACTTCAAGACAATGCAAGCAATGAAGGGCCATCGAGAATTCATGAGATCTTTAATAACAAAATTCAAAGAGCAACATCCCCACAAAACACCGACGATGATAGTTTAAGCGATAGTGAATTGGGTTTATCACTAAGGTTGCAGAAAAGCACAAGCCATAAAGAAACGGAGGAAGATAAGGAAGACAAAAAGGAGCAGCCAACAGGTTTTGCATCATCAGTGCAGAACAAATTGCAGCGGACACATGAATTGTCTGGTATTACTACCCACGTTGCCTCACCACCTAATAGGAAGGCTAGGGTTTCTGTCAGAGCAAGATGTGAGACAGCGACGGTGAGTTCAAAATCTATATACATTATAGACCCATCAACCTAACTCTATTATGTGTAGAAAAGGAGTTTAATTTTAGTATACTAATTAACATAAAAAAAATTACATATTCATGCAATCAAATTAAATCTCTCAATTGAAATAACTTTTCAACTAGTAGAATGATAATTAACTATATTTACTACTATGACATTATATGATTGGATTACCGTGTAAAATATTTTTATACTCCCATTATATCAAAATTAAATGCTTTGTATAAAACTCTAATTTGATGTAAATTCCATACATATTTTGATAGATGAATGATGGGTGCCAATGGAGAAAATATGGGCAGAAAATTGCAAAAGGAAATCCATGTCCACGAGCCTATTATCGTTGCACTGTAGCTCCAGGCTGTCCTGTTAGGAAACAGGTAGTTCTCAAATCTCAACTATATTTACACTCTTCAATATTGCACCATTTCTAAAATTCTAGCATTTCTGTTTATATATTTAGCAACTATATTTTATGTCGCTTGGAATTCTGTTCTATTGTTTTGAATTTTTCCAGTTCTTATATGTTGTATTTTATGTATAGGTGCAAAGATGCATAGATGACATGTCCATACTAATCACAACCTACGAAGGAACACATAACCATCCACTTCCTGTGGGGGCAACTGCCATGGCTTCTACAGCTTCTGCAGCAGCGTCCTTCATGTTGCTGGACTCAAGCAATCCTCTCGCTGATGGCACATCAAGTTTCAGTCATGCAGCTCTTCCTTACAATACCTTCCACCCATTAAACCCAGCTTCCAATATCAGAAGCATAAACCCTAGTGACCCCTCCAAAGGGATTGTTCTTGATCTCACCAACAATCTCAATGACCAATCACGACGTTTTCCTAGTGGTAGCTCCTCCAGTGCGACAACTGAACCGCGTTTTTCTTGGATGCCAAACAAGTACCAGAGTGGCGGTACCGCTATTGCAATGAACAGTTTTCACCATGATCATCCTACTAGAGCCGTGGATAATCATGGGAGGATTTGGAATAAGGAAGAACAAAGTAATAAGGCAGTAGATGAGAATGTGTCCGCAATTGCCTCAGATCCTAAGTTTAGGGTTGCTGTTGCAGCGGCCATAACATCACTCATGAATAAAGATCAGAGCCACGCTACTCATCATCCTGTAGGGACTTCCTTTGGTCCCAGGAGTAGCAGCAGCCAAAATGGTGGCTCTGGTGGTAGCAACAAATGGGCCATAGGCTCTCTCTCTACGAATGGAAATGGCAAGACCACTTGATTTACAAATTGAAAGACTTTGACAGTGAATTTGTACGGAGACAAAGGGTGAAGGTTAATAGGCCGTTATACACACAGCGCATAATATGCTTGAATTAACATTGCAATTAGCATCGCAAGCATTACATATATACATCTTGCTTATTGTTGTTGACTGTTAATTTGTGAAGAAATACTTTTGTGTGATAAGTGGATTAGCATACAAGTGAAGGACTTACAGCTAATACGGTTAGCAAAGGCTCATTTATCAAGGAATTGCAAAGCCTTTCTTAAATGTGTTTTTCTATAGTCTTGTAATGTACTCATGTAGAACCAAGTTGAGAGTCAAGCAAATATCCGGTTCTCGAAAATCAGTTCCTTTCCTTGCTTTAGTTTTAGATTTTTCTTTTTTATTTTGGGTGTTGGGGTACTTAGCTTCTTTGTGAAAAAAAAAAAAAGAAAAGATTATGTGCTTGATCTAATTGCATTGCTACGTTAAATGAAAGTGTGTACATTAATTGTGCACGTGTTTTTTCTCATATATTTATTTTCTGAACTCTTTTTTTTTATCATCTTTGCCCATTTATTTATCTTTTTATCATGTTATCATCTATTCATGGTCATCATATTTCCAACTGTAGACACGGCAATACAAATCTGTATATTTCAAATAGACTTCATAACGTGGGTGCATTATGTTTGGGTGTCTTTTACACACACACACACACACACACACATATATATATATATATAGAAGATATTGCTAAATAATGTATATACAATGTATGGCATATATAATACTTGCATATAAAATAATTCTCTATATTATGTTGCGGTAATTAGTTATTCAGAGTAAATACAAATTCTTGAAATAGATAACCAACTTTGTTCTTTTTATTGAAGTCATAATGACGACTTCTTTTAGTAACGCTGTGCATAAGGTAGCGAAGAACATTTAAATTTCAGTATATTCTTAAAATATTAAGTTCGAAGGTGTGAAAATCTAGTGCCTCTAAATGGTATCTCTTTCTTATCTTTAATCATTTATTGACATTGTGAAATATTTATATTATATATTTGGTAACTTATTAATTTTTTAATCTATTTTGATTTTTATCTTTCTATGTATCAATAAATAATTGTAAAGATAAAAAAAAATACACTATTTAGAAATAGAAGATTTTCATGTGTGGAAAACTTCATTAAATCCAATCATGTTAGGGTAATTCAATGGAATCCAAGGCAAATCTTGGGTTTAATTTTGAAACCTTGCCTACACAAACCAATAAGAAAACTCCATATAGATTTGTAATAAATATATATAAATATTTTTTTTTCAAAATTTAATTTTGTAAAGTAGTACTTAAACAAATAAAATTTATAAATGAATCTTTGTTTTTTTTCATTTTTTTTTGTAAAATAAAACTCATTCATTGAACATTTATATTATTACACTTTTATTCCCTTTATTTTTAAAATATATATCTCTCTCCTAAACAATTAAGATAAGCTACGCTTTAATTTTTTTATTTTTTGTTAATTCTCTATTTTCTCACATTATGTTTTTTTACCAAAATAAATTTTATTAAAACTTATATGTTCTAATCTTTTACAAAATAAAATATATGGCTTATAATGATATAAAATATTTATATATTTTTATAATTTTATTATTACTACATACTAAGAGAACAAATTATTGATGACAACAATAATTTATAATAATTATTTTTAAAACAAAATTGCATATTTTCTCAACTATTAATTTTTGAATATTAATATATATTTTTATAATGAAATAACAAAATTCTTCTTGTTACTTTTTCCATGATTCATCTTTATACACCATATTAATAAATAATTTTATTTTGACATGCATCTCTAAAACTAATAGAGAAGAAAAATATGTAATTTTTATTTTTTAAAATTTAATTTTTATAAATTATTATTAATATTAATATTTGTTTTCTTGTGCATGATTGGGAAACTAGAAAGACAGCTTTTGTTTTTTCAAAAAAATTTGTTTTGAAAAAATAAGTTTGATTGAGCATTTTAAATCAATAAATTGATTCAAAATTGGAAAAAAAAAAAAGAAAAAGAAGCTATTTCAGAAACAAGAAAAGTGAAAGCTTAAATTTGAAAATTTCAATTATAATCCAAAGATGAATATATACCCAACCTACCCTTACCAATGGTAATATGCAACAAAAATTTATCTAGCATAATTTATACTTCATACACTCATTTACCACAAAGAAAATAATTATTTTTTGACAATCCAAAAAATGTATATTAACTTAAAATCAATTTTCAATTAAAGTGCCTACATATAAATTGATTTTCAAACAAGTGATTATATAAAAAAATGATTCTAAAAATAAGCAATTATTGAAATAAGTATAATTTTACAGTTTTTTCAAACATGCTAATATAGTAAAAAAATTTTAAGTAAATTATACATATAAACATATTAATTAATATACGATATTATTATAACCTATATATATAGTAAGGGTTTTGACTAGACCCATTTAAGATTAACTAGTAGGTATAACCTGACTAATTTTTATTTTTTAAAAAATTAAATTTTTAAACACTAATAGTCAATAAATTGATCAATCTAGCAAGTTTGACACACCAAATATTAGTTGGTTAGTAATTGAAAAAATTACACACCCTTGTAGAGGTTTCTTAAGAATAGTTATTAAATATGCTTTATCAATATTTGGTGTATTTGATATATTGTATAAGTCTATCCTTAAAAATTTCTCATAAATTAAAAAGATGGATAACTTAACAAAGCTTAAGGAGACAATATTAGGCTTGATTAATTTTTAATGTATAAGATATATTTTTTTATATGATAATGTATAAGGTGTGGTTTGCACTTAGTTTTTTAATATTTTATTGAAAAAAATTACACTAAGTAAATAAAAATATCAAATTATTTAAATAATTAAAAATAAATATTTTTTAAAAAATAGTGGGCATGACTAAAGTGTGATTAGGGTAAAGATTTAGAGGAATAGAAAAAATAAATAATGTATGTATTGTAATTAAAAATTTTCAAAGGATTAATTTGTAATCAGTGATACTTAATTTTGTACCTTTTTTATAAAATATATTTAAATTATGTGTCATGATATAGTTGGTTGAAGTTAGTTTGGGTCCGAACCCTATAATTAGCTTGTAACAATATAAATTTTGTCAAAAAATGAAAAAAAAATCAATTGATTAATTTGATTTGGTATGGTGTAAAACGGAAATAATTTGTAACCAAAAAAAGAGATTAAATCTAAATCAAATTAAGAGACATCAATAATTTATACCTGGAAAGTTTAATTGAATTGAGCCATCTTAGCCTCTAAATAGGCAGCCAGTTAAAAGACGTCATTTTTTTTTCCAATAAAAATTAAAGGGACTAAATTCCACATGCCCTTTGTTTATTTATTGTGGCTACAAACCTATTAAAATTTGGTACCGTAAAAATTATTCGTCTAAGATGCATGGATGAACAAAGCGGCCGTA
The DNA here is from genome assembly GCA_030441495.1 of Dalbergia oliveri. Taxonomy (NCBI): domain Eukaryota; kingdom Viridiplantae; phylum Streptophyta; class Magnoliopsida; order Fabales; family Fabaceae; genus Dalbergia; species Dalbergia oliveri. The sequence goes on along the minus strand of JAMLFY010000002.1, from coordinate 41,032,850 downwards.
AATAACTATACTCTGATTCCAAGAACAGTAGGTGATTACGTTAAGAAGGGGAATCCTCCCTTATCTATTAATTTCCCAATTACAATAAGCTTTGAAAAAGAGGTAGAAGTAGGATTATATTAGTGCGAATAAAGCATGTATAACATCAACCTTAATGAAGCATAGCTAATTTATACTGCTTCCCAATCTTTTTTGTTTCCTTTCATTAGTAGATATAAGTAGGATGTATATTATGAAGCGCAGACACACCATTTGAGTGTTGTGTTTAGGTAGGATATATGTCTCTTTCAATTTTACATGACATCTAATGACATATTTGTATATATTTAATTTAAAATTGATTTTTTCTTACTCTATCATAGAAAAAGACAAGATAAACAAGTTATAAAAATGAAATAATTCATAACATTTTGAGTTTATAAAAAATAAAGTATAAATAATGCATATATAAATTATATTTTGAATAGTGTATTATTTTCTTTAAATTTTTAGTTTTATATATGTCATGTTGTATTCTGTAATTTTTCAACTTTAGTGTGTTACTTGTATACGATGTCCAGTATTAATTGCGTTTCAATAGAGTGTCTGTATTTCATAGATTACATAACTACGATAATACATGTAAAATATGATATTCCCTACTAATGTGAAAATTCAATAGTTAATTAAGGTAACCAACCTAAAGTAACTAAACTTGCTAGCAGACTAAACTAAAATGTCCAAAAAACAGTTGCGGAGGGACTAAATGCCTCCCAAAAAATAAATGGCGGGTCATGATTTCAATTTTCTAGAACTTATGTTGCTTTTAAATTGGAATATCAGTGTGGCACTGTGGTTGCCCAAAGAAAAAGGTATATCAGAGCCGCCGAATTTATATGGCATAAGAATTGGCGGTAATTGTATTGGTGAGCGGGGTAAGGTAAGGAACTAGGTGGCGAGCCAGCTCCAACCACATTTGCGCCATCAGTATATATATATATATTATGACCTTCAGCCTGTGGCAACCGGTGGCCACGTGAAAACGTTGAATGTTCTCAGATTTTATGGGTACACCTTAAATGTCACCTTTAAAACATTGATAATTTTTATGGAAAATAATTTTTGTACTTACGACAACAGATAAGAAGGAACCCATAAAAATGATTGTATGGGGATACATGTATTGTATTCTTGTCCTTGTGAATGTATGTGTGTGTGTTCCCTTATGCATCCAACTTGTGTGTTCAAGTATCATGCCTTCTTTCCTTATATTGTAAAAGACTGTTATCTCATTGCAGGTCATATAGAAAATGACTTGTACGTTTCTAACAATAGTTAATTATTACATTGTAGTTTCATGATTGCCTTGTGCTTGGTTTGAATAAAAATAGGAAAAAATTTTCATAGATAAATTCAAATATAAAATTATACATAGACCTTATCTCTATAAAAAATTTATTCTTACTTTTATTTGCCAATCAAACATATGTCCTAAGGCTATATGGTTAGTTGAATGGTAAAAATAGAGTAAAATTTTTATAAAACTATATATAAATTTATATATAAAGCTTATTTGACAAAATTTCTACCCACCAAACATATACTAAAAGAAAATTACTATTTGTTTTTCTATTGTTAATCATATTGTTAAGGAAGACTCACAAAAATTACTTGCTTGTAGTTAAATTTTCCTAACAAAAATATTTGATATAAATATATGGATTCAATTTAAATACATTGTTTTTTAATTTGCATCATTATTCAATTAATTAATCTTCTCATATGTATGGCTTTTGAAGTAATATGGTGAGAGTTAAATTTATTTTGCTAATATAACAATATATGATTAAGTTATTGTATAAAAAATATATACTATCAGGGCATCACAATCTTCTTCTTTTGGTGTACTATCATTAGTGCATCACAATTATCTTGATAATAACATGCCTAAAATAAAAATAAAAATAAAAAAATCTTAGAGTGCTAGTGGAAAAATCTACCAATAAATCTATTTTTTAAAAATTTTGCATTAATATTATTGCTTCCAAGTCCCAACCACCATAACCTCCGCCACTCTCAACCACCATAACCTCCGCCACTCCCAATCACCACAACCACACCCACACCCACACCACAACAACAACAACAATCGCTCCCCACCACCTCTTCCTCCGCCATCTCCAACCACAACCACCATTGCAAGGCCATCTCTGCACTTTCAGAAAATGTAAGCTGTGCCAATAATCTATAATGCTAGCTCCACAGCTCTTCCACAATCATAGGACCTTCATTTCCTCTTGCTTTTCATGGTGCAGCAAGTCACGGTGGTGGATCTACACGAATATAGAAAATAATGCATCAAATCAAAAAATAAACGATTAAAGAGTAGAGCACATCAAGAATAGGAAAACGGTGGTCTCACGACAAAAATGACAGTACAGTAGTGAGACATGGGTGGCGATAGTGCCACAATGTGTGTGTGTGTGAGAGAGAGAGAGAGAGAGAGAGAGAGAAGAGAGAGTGGTGGGATAATAAAGGAGGCTTGGCCGTGTGAATGATTTAGATATGATTATTGGTGCATTTTCAATCGTAATGGTGTTCCAAAATGTTGCATTTTATTAACTCTCTTGGACAAATTTTTCAAATTTTTCCACCAATAATTACATTTTCTTAAAAAAGTCCACTATTATCTGGAGGTTTTTTGCTAGTAATTGCAAGAGAATATTTTATTTTATTTTTTAGAACAATTTCACTTTTATTGATGAAAAAATCCATTGGTTATTTAAAAAAAATTCAATCCAGGTAATTGTAACAAAAAAATAAATTTTATAGTTGCTTGCCATTTACTTTAGGAAAAATCTTATATATATATATATATATATATAAATTGCTATTATCTGCAAATTTTTCCATCGGCAATTGCTAAAGAAAAAAAAATTGAACAATCTCACCTTTATAGGCAAAAAATCGCAATAATTTTGTGCGGAAAATTTTGGGCCCTATGGTGCCACCATTACCGATGGATTTTTGGCAGAAAATCCACTTGTATGAGCTTCTCAATTTCTTTTTAGTTTGATCGACACTATTTTGCCGGTAACAAAAAAATCCGTTGATAACTTGCATTTTTCTAGTTCTAACTTCGAAACTAAATAAGAAGAGGGAACCTATGGACCATAAAATTTTAGCAACATCGCAAAGATAATATACTCCCTCTGGTCCATAATATAAATCTTTTAAGGTTATGTAAGGAATTAAGATGATGGTTGGATTTTATTGATCTTTTAAAAATATAAAAGTAAAAGATGAAAATATTTTTGTTGCTTATCATAAATTATCTCTTCATTAAATAATTATACTCATATCTATTTATTTCTACTCATTATAAATATGGGACAAAATAAGAAAAAGTAATTCATATTTTTTGAAATGTGAAAATGACTTATATTTCAAACTAGACAAAAAATTTTAAAATAACTTATATTATAAACTAAAGGAAGTATATAAATATGATACAGAAGTGAGTTGAGATATATCTTATAATATGTGGTCAAACTCAAAAAAAATAATAATAAGAACAACATATATGTAATTAAAAAAAATCCAAAACTTCTATGGGAGCATATGTCCCATTTACTCCCTATTCGTCCCTAAGGGACAAATTAAGAAAGATGAAGAAGCGTTAAAATGGAAAACATATCTTTTTAAAATATCGCTAGTACCAAATTCTAACAAATCTCATTTGAGATGAGTTGAGTTTTCCTCACGTTAATATTTTAACTTCATAGTATTTGAACTCCAGCCCTTATAAGAAAGTAAGTGTCTAACCATTAAAATCAATTAATTAAGGTCACCCTTATATGACCACGGATCTAAAAAATTTAATACTAGGGCCAAATATAATACATTAGTATAAAAAAGAGTGAATTATTATAGTATATTTTATTATTTTATCTAATTTAAAATTAATATAGAGTCAAATTGAATCAAATAATAGGGATAAAAATATATTATATTTATATAATTATTAAGAAAAATTAAAATTTTTGTGGGGGATATGCCCCCACTTTGGCCAATATACATTTATCCTGCCCTTATCTCCTAAATTATTATTAGTCACTTACATATCACATGACAAATTGATAAGGGGAAAAAAATTCTCTCACTCGAACAGTAAATAAAAATTTCTCAAGGTAGAAAAAAGAATGAAGGGTCATTAGGGCTGTCATGCCCTGCTTGATTATTATAAATTAAGTCAATAAAACAGTTTATAAAAAATATATATGATAATTGACAAGAGAGATATTAAAACATCATACTTTTGTGATTTTATTATTTAGGCTTTTCCAAACCTTATGGGTTCGTTTGTCAGATTTTGATATAATTGCTTTGAAATATTTGAAGTTAATTGATTTAATTTTAAAAGAATTGATTTTATATTTGAAAATAATGTTAAAAAGTGAATTTTAAAAAATTAACATGAGATAAAAAAATCCTAATATTTTAATTTTGATTAAAATTGATTTTGACCCAAGCATCATAATGTCACTTCTCCCCACAAAAAAAAAAAAATTAAGGTCCATTTGGTTTTAATTTTTAGTTTCTATTTTTAATTTTTAAAATTTTATGAAGAAAATATTAAAAATTAAAAATTAAAATTTATTTCTAAAATTTTTAATATTTCCTTCCCAAAAACTGAAAAGTTAAACTACACTGACTTAAGCAAACAAATGCACCTTGTTTTCAAATCATTTTATTAACTCATCGGAAAAAATCGTGGAAACCAAACATGTAGAGTACAGATATATAGATTAGGTTGAGTTTACAATGTACACGGTAAGATGGGAATATTCAATGTTCGGTTTTGTTTGGATTTTAAAAGAAAAAAGAATGGGAGTGAAGGAATTGTAATTACCGGTTATAGGTAGTTTTTTTTTAAAATTATTTAACTTATAATAATTAAAAGACTACGTTGCCCTTCGTTTTAAATCAAATTTTATCTCTATTGCCACCAAACAAATTATAAGATGAACTAAGCATCAGTCATAAACTCCACACCCAAAGAAACAGTAGTCAGTAACCACTTACGGTAAAATAAATTAAGGGAAAAGCTAGAAATCCTCAAATTTCAAACCCAATTTTTTGCAAAAACATCGAACAAAATAAAACAGAGAAAAGGTTAAACATGAGCACACTGAGAGAACACTATTTCAGTGGAGAATTCGAAAAATTGAAGAGAACTTGAGCAACTCATTACCTTGGAAACTTACAACGACATAGACTAAAACACAAAGCACAAATTCTCAGGGATTTAACAATGCTCCATAGCCAAACTATAACCACACGCACAACTGAACCCCATCTCGTCGCACCACTACTATCATCATCGTCAAGACCAAACACCACCACCTCACCCCAGTGTCTTTGGACCTCTGCACTCAACAGTCGCATCGCTCACTACCACAACAACTGTTGCACCAGCGTATGAGAAAAAAGTATCAGAGCAGTGCGAGGACCGGTCGACACTGGTTGGACGCGGCAGAGCCTTGTGGGTTGATGATGTCCGGCGCGATGAAAGAGCAGAGAGGGTAGGTAGAAGGAAGGGTTGTGGTTTTGTGGGTAATTCACGTTTGTTTCTTTTAATAATAATTAAAAGTACATGAGAAAGAACCGGACACTTGATGGAGTATAATTACTCCAAATCCAACTATTAGTATTTTAAATGCATTCCATCGTTCTCCACCGTTAGATATTTAAAAAAACTTTAAATCAATAGTTCACTTTAGGTGAATATTGAATGTTCACATTTCAACAGGTACATTTTAAACGCAACCGATTAGATTAACATGCAGGTAGTATTGTAAGTGTTCCTCTTTCGTTAATCCCGCCAAACTATTACAATGCCGAAGATTCCGATGGGATTTTAATAATTGATACAAAACCACATATTGAGATATTGTGTTGTTACCCCATCAAATACTAGTATGGCTAAAGAGATCGAGAAGTGATAATGTCACATGAAGCCACCTAAAATGAAAGAAAAATGCTATAGGTATTCATTTGATAAGATATCTATCAACTCACTTATCATTTAATAAGATATAGACACTAAAGGGTTAAGATCCATTCAACAGGAAATAAGAGATGAATCAATACAATATCCCATATCAAGTGTATACAAATAACATAACTCTAAATGAAATCAGGGTTTAATATTCTCTCATCCCAATGCGATCATTTTAAAATCAACCGCTTTTTGGGCAGATGCGGGGTTTGTAGAAGTCAGGCACACCATATTGTCACATGAACAAGATACTTCTTTCCCTTTGTTTGGATCAATATAATGGAGGGAAGACAAAAAGAGAAGAAAATAGGGAGAAAAGGAGATTTTTCTTGCTGAATCAAAAGCAAAGTGAGGAGGGAAAATGAAAAAGGAGATGGAACCATATACGAGTTTCTCTTCTATTATGGGGAGAAAATAGAATCTTCAATGATTAGTCGGTAAATTTATATATATGATCTTTGTTTTTTTTTTCATCATTACAAAAGATAAATAGTATAAAAGTTATTTTCATATAAACACATTTCCCCATTTTACTATACAATCAAATAATAAAAGATAAAATAAATTTTTCTCTTCATCTTTTTCTTTTATTTTCTCATATCATCCAAACAAACCATTAGTAAGCGTATCACAAAAAAAAGTTGTTTAGTATTGTAATATCCCAAATATAAAATTTAGTGGTATATGAGTTATATTATTATTACCACCACCACTAGTTTTATTAGTGTTATTATTATTATTATTGGTATTCAAAAGTAACAGAATAAGTAAATTTATTATTATTATTATTATATAAAAGTTCAGCAGAAGGAACACGTTAACGTTTTTATATAAAAAAAATTCAACAAATAACTTTATTATTATTATTATTATATTCACAATCACACCTACGTGGATGCACCTTTGCTATATATATATATATATATATATATATATATATATATATATATATGTGTGTGTGTGGGGGGGAGGGTAAAATATTATTATAATACACAAACAAATAGAACGCAGAACGCCTTCAAGTGGTTATTCCGTGGAATTTGTTTTCGAGCAAGACCTCAATGCTCTCCTCAGGGCACAAGCCATCAACTCCTCTGCGCCAAGTTGGGCGAATGCCAAGGAAGCATAGAGTTTTTTTTATATTCCTAATATATTTTTGACACATCAAAATACTTTCTAAATATTTTTTTAAGAACCTTAACCAATCAAGGATTTTTCCTAGAGAGAAAATGTGGTTCTCAATTTCTCTGTTAATCTCTTCTGGTAAGTGATCTTTATGGAATTTAGCCAATTCCTTCTCCTTTTAATCTAGTCTATGAGTTTAGGTACTGTCAGGCATGGTTTTCTCTCACCATTCTTCCTCCCCATCATCCAAACTCAGTTGGCGATTAAATCAAATTGTTTATATTTTCATTATATTGTTTGGCAGTTCCTGCCATTCCTACTCCCCAAGATTAAGTTGTCAGGAGAAGTACACTCTCGACTAACGGTGAGTGGGTTTAATCTCATGGTCATACTTTTGGTCATTATTATTATTATTCCAAATTATATGAATTATTTATGAAATTTTAGAATAATTTATGCCAAGAAATATGCCTTCATGGATTATAAAAATTTTAGAAAAATATTGTTTTAAAGTTATCATGACAAATTATTATTTTAGAAAACTCATGAGACCATACTTGCTGTATGTATGATTATGGATTTGTTTTATCATCTAAAAATTTCATGAATCCAAATTTTATATGAACAATTAATTTTGTTGCTATTAGTTTTTAGCCAATAAATAGTGAGAAAAGGATCGAGTTAAGGCAGGATTGATCGTTAACCTTGGTACCAGTGCGCTGAAAAACAAGGGCCACAGGAAGGAATCTAGTGAGGTGTCCATTTATGGGACCTAGTTAGTGCCCATCAAATTAGCTATTGGTCAGGTTTTATTCAACTTAGATATTTATGTCAGAATAATTCCTATTTCTCTACTAGTTATTGCCATGGATTAGTTAAATTATTGTTTTCAGGACAATTATCTACAATTATATATGAAATATTTTACACTAGTTGTATGTATACATTATGTATTTTTATTGTCTTCCCATGTGGGTTGTGAGTGGAGGTTTACTCATTGAGTTTTGATGAACTCACCCTATCTTTTCCTTCCCCCAGATACAACTAGAGGTTCAGTTGTATCACAAGATCCTCTCCAATAGTGCTTGGCTTCTTTGGTGAGCTTCGCTTTGAGTGAAGCTTATATAGGTTATGTTAGTTTAGAGTGCTCTAGTAATTGTGTAGGCAGGATCTTGGACATGCATTATATTATTTTAATTATTTTAAGAGTTTCAACCATTTATCTAATTATGTCGACTTTGGTCCAAATTATGGATTTATGCAACTTTATATTCAGGATTTATGTTTTAAAATATTTTCAGATTATGAAATTATAGTTGAACTTGAGATATTTTGAATATATTTGATTTAATTATGCATATTAATCAGTTACGTTACCAGAGCCTTCCTGACTCAATCCTCATGTGTCCGTCACGTTCCATACCGGGTCGTGACAAGTATTGGAGGAAGAAGCAAGGATATTATAATATGATCATAAGAAAAATGATATTATTATGAGTTAGCATAAATCATCATTGACGTTTGATTAAATTGCACTTTGCCCCATTAAATTTAAATAACTAATAAAAATTATTACTATTATTATTATTATTTGAGTATAATTTTCTTTTTTATATAGTATATATATGATTAAAAATAAAAGTAAAAAATATCAAAATATTTAGGGTAATTACATTGACCTCCCTTGAGGTCAATGAATATTACACTTACCCCTCCTATTTTTCAATATTACACTTACCTCCCTTATTTTCTAATAATTTACAGAATTCCAATATTGCCCCTTCCTTCCCTCATCTCCATCTACAACCATGGCATCTCACTCTTCTTCTCCCTTCTCCATTGGTCTTCTCCTTCCCCAACCCCCTTTCACACACTCCAAACCATAACCAGCTGGAAAAAAACAAATAAAAAAAACAGAACATGAATTTAGAGAATAGGAAAATATACTAGAAGCTTCTCATTTTTAGCATTATGTTTTGAAAGAGAGTGAAGAGGATTGCGGGTGAGAGAAGAGAGGAGGAGGGATTAGCAGCGGCTTGTCGCGCATGGACAATGGCAAAGCGGCGTACGCGGGCTTTGATGGCGGCAGCGGGATGTGGCGAGCGACCCATTGTGGCTCGTGGTGGCGAGCTCTTGCAGTGGATGTTGGAGCTTGCTTCGTGGTGGCTGAGGTCGCGGTCCAAAGGGTGAGCTTGAGGTGGTTTGTTGTAGTTGTAGTAGCGGCTAACATAGAGCGAGAAGAGGTGAGCGTTGAAGACTCTATTTTAGTTCTCTATACTTGTTTTGCTGTAGATTTATTTTTCATGAACCTCTGTGGTATGGATATGACAAACATCAATCTTATTATATCCTGGTGCTTGGTGGCTAAATCTATTTGTAGTAGATTTCACAAGTGGATACTAGGAATGCTTGTAAAGTAAGTGGGTGTTAGATTATGATTTGCAAGTTTTGTTTTTGTTCCCTGTTTTTGTTTCAAAGCTAGCTTTTGTGATGGTTGAGGGAGAGAAGAACGTGGAGGAGCTGATGCGTGGTTTTGTTAATGAGTTAGGCAAGGGAAGAAGGGTGGGTGTGGGAAATTTGGGTAGTAAGTGAAGGTGAGGGCAAGAAAGTCATTATAAATTTACAGGGGATGTATATATAATGACATATAAAATTTTAGAGGAGGTAAGTGTAATATTTAAAACTAGAGGGGTAAGTGTAATTACAAAGGAACAAGGGAAGTCCATGTAATTAGCCCAAATATTTAAAAGAAATATAGTATTACATTTTTTAATTTTTATGTTTGACTAAATAAGTAAATAATTATGAAAAATTAAACTATATAATAAATTACAATAATATAATAATTTATAATAACTATAGTTACAAATAATAAATATTAAAATAATAATATTTATTTTAAAATTATAAAGAAATAATTAACAAATATTTTTATTTTATTATATCTTTAATTTTATAAAAAAATATTTGTTTAAGATTATAATTATTTATAATAGTGAGAGAGCATGATATACTATAACAATTTACACAATGTCACACCAAACAATGCAGTGTATTAAAGTTTTAAAAGACCTAATATATATTATCAGATATTATCCTATTATGCATACCAAATGAACCCTAAGAGGATGTTTGGTATGAGATATTATATTTTAATTACTAGTAATGTGACTTTAAATTACTTGGACTAACAACATTATTTTATTTTGTTATATCTCATTATCCGCAATTCAAATTACTAAGGCAATTCTCGTGAAAGGTTTATGTATGGATTACCACTTCAAGTAGTAATTTTGAATCCTATTATTATTGTTATTATTGTTGTTATATTATTATTATTACTTTTTGATAATAATATTAAATATTATTAATATTCAAATTATTATAATTATTGATTATTAATAGAACAAGTGGAATGGAATATAATTTAGTCAAACCTCAATGATAATATATACTATTTAGTATTTACTCTTACTGTATTAGTGGGAGCAGTGCCCTCATAAGTCTTAACTCATAAGATGGGTTTGTACATAGACTTGTTTTCCTCCAATGCACTGGGAATTTTATTAACATCTGGTAAGTACCACTAACATTTCTCAAAAATGATAATTCGAAAAATGAAACCATCTTCACACTTACAATATTAAGATCTGTGCTTAAAAAAGTTAAATAAAATTAATATGAAAAGGGTACGTAACTTTCAATTCAATTGAAACTTTAGATAAAGATTTGTCTCTAATAATTTCTGCTTAAATCGTGAATTTTCAGGTTTCAAAAGCTAAACCAAATATTTGTTTGGAGAGTTCAGCTGTCCAGCTTTTTTTTCCCTCTCTCCATTTGCTCTCAAAACAAATAAATATATTGGAAGATAAATCAGCAAGGGCATTAGTGAGGGGCACACGGCCGAGAAAACATGGCAAAAGTTAGGGAAAAAAAAACGAAAGTAAGCAATGAAAAATGTAAAAGTCAATTAATTATAAAATGCGTGTCATATAAATTTAATAAGTAGGTTATGAATGCGAGAGTGCAATTTAACCCCGACTAATCTTACGTATGCGTAACTAATATTAGTTATGTCTTAACAAATCTTATGTCCTAATCTTAGTTGTCTAGTCATCAAATGTTCCATTTCTTATCATCGCTACTTCTTACCGGGGATAAAAAAAATCACCAAAAATGAACTTATTTCCAAATTAAAAAAAAGAAATATCTATTTTAAACATATTTGATGGGACTCTCGTATAGTGTATTTTATTAATTTAAAGATAAATAATCCATCACCTTTTCACTTTACAAATAAACTCGCATTGGGGAAGTCTACTCATTTATTTTCATCAGTGGGTTACTCATTGACTCGTATATTCTTTTTCTTCTTGGTCATAATATGTTCTCATTTTTTTGGTCGTATATATATATTTGGTCTGGCCGTATTGTTTGTACTTTGTTCACATTCATATTCTACAAAAGGCGACTTCTGATGTGAGTCACGCAGACCCAAGACTTGTTTTAGGCTGAGTTTTTATGGGATCTTGAATGAGTTTGGAATTATTGGAGACTGTAAATAGGTAAAAGTAACCAGGCCAAAATAAATTATAATGTCATGGTTAAAAGCCAAGATAATAAAAATATATGGGGTAAAATTAGAATTTTTAAAATTTTATTAAACATAAAATTAAAGCACTAGAGAACTGTCTATTACAAACCATATTACCTACTTTACCCTCTTCTTTCTTCTTCTTCTTCTTCTTCAAAATCACCACCTAGCTCTTCAGTGCCTTCACTGTGATCGTTCAGCCAAAGGGCGGCGAAATCGACCGTCACATGGTGGTGGACCGGTCAACCATGGCAAGTGTGCTGGCAACGCTGCTCGCGGCGTTGACAGAGGGGCATGGAGACGGAGAAAGGAAACAAAGAAGGGGGGTCATGGTTTTAGGGAAAAGAGGGGCAACGACAGTGGTTTCGCGGCTAAAAGGACAAAAGGGAAGGTTTCTGGTTTGTGGTGCCGATGAATGGCTAAAATAAATGGAAGGCCTGCAGTGGCGACTCGATGATTTTGCGGTGATGATGATGGTTCATGGAGGAGGTGCAAGGATTGGGTTGAAGGGCTTGCGGCTAAGAGAAGGTTTCTAGTTCTTTTGGTGTGGAAGTTCGATGATGGAGGGGGTAGCAGTTCTAGTGGTGACTAGGGGTTTTGGTCCTTGGTGGTGACTGTTAGCGGTGGTGATTTGGGGTGATGGCGTGACTAAGGAGAAGCACGGAGACAGAGGAAACATGGTCCTTGCACCATGACCATGGCGGTGATGGTTCCTGGTTGCTGCACACGGTGGTGGCAGGGGTAGGCGGCAGAGATGTCAGCGGAAGGGCCACAACTTCGACTTAACCTCCATGGGAGGTTGCCGATGGAGGACCATGACAAAACTCCAAAAATTATTATAGTGATTAAGTCACAAATCCATTCCTAAAATTAAATGATAGGTCCAATTTTCCTTACTTGGTGGTGTCAAATTCTAATTCCAACTTTTTATTTACAACTTCAGTTATGTTAGAAATTTAATTTCCTAATGTACTCATAGCAAACTAATTTGAACTATTGGATGATAATATGAGTGACTAGGATTTCGTCACTACCATGGTCACAAACTCAAACACCCCATATAATTAAGAACTCGCCCTTGTTTCGAGACTAAAACCAAACTTCAAAGCTAGACTCAAGCTCAGGCCTTCGAAAAAAAAAGTCTTATACAATTAATTTGCGGTAAGTCACGACGTAAAACCAACCCAAGAAGAAAATGGTATGACTTAGCCTCTGTTATTGTAAAATTCACATGTCCTGTAATGAATTAATGTTTATCTTAGTCTTCCATTTTATTTGTGAGTTAATTTAGCCACTAATTTTTAACATCAAATTAATCCTAATATTACAAAATGTGAGTAATGTTAGTTCTTCAATTCACTTTTATTTAACATTTCATCAATTAAATTATGATAGATAACCTCAAATGATACATTAGACATACCATTTGTCTTTTGAAGTAAATAAAGTTTAAAATAATTTATTTTGTGTCTAATATTACACAAAGGAGTCATTTTATGATTTAAAATGAAAATTTAAATGACTTATTTTATGTGATTTTAGATACCAAAATGAGTTATTTTAAACTTTATTATACTTTAAATGATATAAATATGAGGTATCATTTAGGTATTATCTATTATTATTTAATTGATGAAATATTAAATAAACGTTAGTAAAACTAAATGACTATATTTTACAATATCATAGATTAAATTAACTTATTTTAAAAGTTAAGAACTAATATGATTTATAAGCATAAAATCAAGGACTAAAAAAGGCTTTAACTCGTCTAATAATACTACTATATATGATTCAGCCACGTACAGCAAAGAGGGGGCCTGGTGCTGTGGCGGATGGAATTTGAGGGTAGTCAACCAAGACTTCAGCGGCAGGTGGGAGATCGTGCGAAGTAAATGATCAAGTTGACCCACCATAGAAGCTAACCCAAATCCTTACAACCTTGTACAATAATAACATAAGGATGCACCAACCATATCAGGCCTAAGTCATTGTAATGTTTATTGGGCCTAGTTTGTCAGTTGGCTAGTTTTCAAATAAAAATTAAGTTTAGGCCCATCCTCAGATTCGTCCTTATTTATTTATTTATTTGCTTACACCCTTCCTTTCCTAGTTCCCACCATGAATTTTTACCTCCGAGTGACCTCAAAAGAAAAAGTATTATTTATCTTGAATATAATAATATAATAATTACTAATTTTAGAGGTATTGGACTAGGTTTAGCTCGATAATCCATCCCACCATAAAGTTTATTAGAACGAATTTGGGTTGTGAAATTTTATCTATATATTTTTAAGTTGAGTTTGGATCATATTTTAAATTGATCTAACTAAATATAAAATTAATTAATTTGTTCAAGTTGATATTTAAAAAATAAAATAAGTGACAAATTATAAAATTATGTACTTCAATTAATACATTTTATATAATACAATATTATTTTTATATTGATATGACCCTTTGAAATACGTATCATAAAATATCTCTTAAGTTTCTTTTTTTCTTTCAAAAAATTTATAATTCTACTATATAATATTTAAATCTTTATATTTTTTCTAGAATTCAATTTGACTTTATTTAATCTCGTTAATAGTAGATTTAGTAAGGAGTTAGGCTCACTAAAAAAAATTAAAACAAAAACTCAATTTTAAAATTAGATCAGATTTAGATTTGATTCAACTAAGCCGATACTTTTTGAGGGTCCTCATTACTGTATGAAAACATCTCTTAATTTTTGTTGAATAAAAATTTAGGTAATCGAAGAATAGTGCTCAAATATAAGACAAGAAAAACTTTCAAATTCAAAGAGTATTTATAAAGAAACTTGCATTTATCTTACTTTAATATACAATGGGAAATTTAAACATGTGACATGTCAAGTGCGAAACTTTGTGCAAGCCCTTTAAGTTAAAAAATCTTTTAATTAAAGGCAGCAAAAAGTATGAAATTGTGACCTTTTTCCCTACAAGTTCTTTTTTAATTAAAATAGTCAAGAAATCTAATACAATTGATAGTTAATAGAGCTCCTTAGACATTTACTTAGGGGTACGATTAAAAATCAAATTAAAATAACTACGAGACTTGATATAGGAGATATTTAGTTTGGCTCCTTAAATATTTAATTAAGTGTTTAATTCTTAGTTGTGTGCATATAAAAATTATCATGGTCGAGGATAAAACCTATATTTGTAGACTTTACATATTAAAAGAGTCATTACTTTCGATATTAGATATTCTGGATTAAAAAATCAAATTGAAAATATGATATTATTTAATAATTTAAAGTAATTAACCCAAGTCATAACCAAGTAAAATCATAGTCTAGTGATAAACTCTAATATGTCTTAATGAACAACTGGAGATCCAGTTGGATTCCAATTCCCATTTCTATTTCTTGTGATCTTAGTTCAAAAAAAATCATAAGCAAGTAAAAGGGATATAGATACGTAGAATCATGTAAAGTACGGACACAAATATTTTCTCATTTAGCTTTTACATTTTTAAAAGGAAAAAAATTGACAAACTTTATTGCTTTATTAAAAGTAGAAAGTAACTTACAAACACAACTGCATGTGAACTTAGTGGTAGAGTGTAGGGGTGTCAAGACTAGGCCCGGTTCACTAACCCATTTTAATTGGAAATTTATTGGATTAGGTTTAGATTTTTAGATTTAACTCGGTGTATTTTTTAACTGGATATGTCATGCTTTGGATTGATTAAGGTAGAATAAAGTCAAAATTTATTTTATAGTTATTTTTTTATAATAGTTAGTGATAAATTATAAGAGTTTATATTTAAATTAATACATTTTAGATAACTTAATATTATTTTTATAGTCAAATAGTTTATTTTGAAATATGTATCTCAAAATATTTTTTAAATTTTATTTTTTATTTATAAAATTTTATAATTTTACTATGTATATTGTCAAAACCTTCATAAATCGTTTAAAAAGGTTAATCAATCATTTATCGAATAATTATTGGATTCAATTCCAATTTAAAAAATAACCCTATCTTAAAATTGAGTGCCCAATCCATCCCAACCCCCCTTTCTATACCCCTAGTACAGTGTACCCTTATTAGAATTATTATTATTATAAAAATAAAATATTAAAACCTGAGTGGTGGAGAGCGAAGAAAATCGTTGTAGTTCCGAAATCTGCGCTGCCAGCCTTGTGCCTCGTGGCGGAATCACCTTTCCCCTTATCTTCCCATTGCATAGTATGCCCAACAGGTAATTACCAATCTAGTAAAGCACAATAACAATGACAATTCCCAATTTTATTAAGGAAAAAAGAAAATATTTTAATAAATATTATAGTCTAACAAAAAATTGATATACGCAATTAGCCAATACATGCGATAATTCTTAAACGAAAGTTTGAGATAATAAATAATAAAAACCTAAGTTTATTATTTGAAAAATAATTGTGATAAAAATTGCATTTTTTTAAAAAAAGACCATTGACATTAGTATTTTAAGAATATAAGAAACATCAAGTTAGATTTTTTAAAATATAAATATTAATTTAGTTGTTCAATAGCCTTTTAATATATATTTTTTAAGCTAGTCTTTGAATATTATATTTATCATATTGATATTTGAATCTAGAAATATATTATACAAACTTTTTATTATTAGATCAATTTTAGTGGCTTAAAAAATATGATTTAATTTTGATAAATCAATATGGTAAAAATCTTTTACTATCATTCAATGAATTGTTATTCAATAGTACATGATTGAATAGTAATGTAAATTTGTTTATACAATAAATTTAAAAAAGGAGATACTATACAATGAAAAAAAGCTTCTGTTAAAAATCTTTAGTTCTGATAAAATTTTCTGACTTTCTATTATTATTATTTTCTATAAAATACGTGTTATAAAGAAATAAAGAAATTTTAGAGTTTGTTTAGTTTTAGTTTTTAGAATTTTATTTAAAAAATACTGAAAATTAAAAATAAAATAAAAAATTAAAATTTATAGTCTTTAAAATTTATAATATTTATTTCATAAAATTTAAAAAATAAAAACTAAAAATTAAAAACTAAAATCAAACATCCCTAATTTATTAAAAAAAGGAGTGAAGCCCCCTATTTTTTTAGCTCGAAATATTTTGTAAGTGATTAATGAATTTACATGAATAACGAATGAATGAGAAGTGAGAACTGAGGAGAAGAGCAGCCAGGTGCATTTTCTGTCCACTTTCCCAGCAGTAGCCAGCTCAGAAGAACAGCAACACACAACACGACACAAGCACCTTCTTAGAAACACAAACACCAAACCCCAAAAACCAGAGAGCACAGCAGCCGCCCACCCATGGAGTCCAAGTGGAAGATGACCAAGGCGAAGACGACAAAGAAGAAGAACCACCAGCAGACCTCCAAGCCCAAGCTGGAGCGCCTCAACGCCAAGAAGAACATCGATTACCAGCTTCCAACCACAGCTACAACCACTTTCCAACAGCACCCTCATTCACCTCCTTCCTCTTCCTTCCGCGACCAAACCAGCTTCAGGGTCTCCGACGGCGAATTCCACCTCATCTTCGAAAGATTGGGCCTCTCCGGCCCAGAAGACTTCGCTATCCCCACCGAAGATTGGGTAGCACGAAAGGCTCGCTTTGCTACCGAAAAAGTGAAGGAAGATCGCAATTCAGCTGAATTGGGAACTGGTGTTCTGCTTGATTCCGATGCTGAGTCCAAAGATGAGAACTTTTTGCGGCCCTTTGAAGAGGGAGCCTTGAAGCTCGGTGTTTCTTCGGATTCCAAGGTTTTGGGTGGGAAAAATGGAGATGGGGTTGTTGGGAGAGGGATCAAGGGTGTTAGGCCTCCAGTTCTGGCTCCACCACCTCCTATGTCGAGGCCAATTGTTGATGGGTTTGGTTCCAATTGGGATTTGATGAGGTCTTTTGGTCCGCAGGATAATGTTCTTGGTGTTGGTGTTGTTGTTTCGCCGTCTTCTTCTGGTGAAATTGGTGTTGCTTGTGGTAGGGTCAGGAATGGAGAAAGGAGCTTACTTTTCACGGATTCTGGTTCGTTCACTACCTCCCATGATGATGATAGTGATGTCGGTGGAGAAAGGGCTTGTTCATGTTCTGGTTCTGGTGTGGTTGATGAGTTGTCTCACAGTGTTTCCTCAAATGGGTGGTTCTCATCGTGGCAAAAGGGTGACCTTTTGGGAAAGGGGTCCTTTGGAACCGTTTATGAATGCTATACCGAGTGAGTCACTTTCCTCTTTTGTTACTTCTTTTATTGTTGTTGTTGTTGTTGTTTTTTTTCCCAATTCACTCTTTGGTTGGTTAGTTCTTTAATGACTTAGGTGGAAACGTGCATATTTTTTGGCCCCTGGTCTAAAAACATGGCCTGGTTAGAGATTTGTCTGTGTTGTTTGAAGAACTAAATTGCAGTTGGAAGAAAACCCTGATTATCTGATTCTCGTTACACTTTTGAGACATGATTTAAGTTGTTGGTGTTTCTGGGTTTGTATGTGATTTGCTTTGACAATTAAAGCTTTGCTCAAATTGTAGCATTCAATTTCCATAGAATGTGTACTTGTTAGATGATAGTATCTTATCAGTAGTAAACACACACAACTCTCTAGAAGATCGTTAGTAGGCTTTGATTTGGGAATTTTATTTGTGGCAGCTATATTTGTTGGAACTCTTCTGAATCCATAGCTGAAAATTGTTAAAAAAATAGGATTCCAACGATTTTAATAACAAGTTTGTTGCAAACAGATTTTCCTTTTTCTTCGATAGAGGTCACATACGCACTTTCTTTTCCTGCAGTGATGGATTCTTTTTTGCGGTGAAGGAGGTGTCTTTGTTGGATGAAGGTATCCAGGGGAAACAGAGCATCTTCCAACTTCAGCAGGTGGGAACCCTTTAGTCTTCTCATTAAAGCTTATGAGTTATGACATATTGTTCATTTCTTAATTCCATCTTATATGACATTATTTTATTATATGAATATTTGTGTCTTTCCTCGCAGGAAATATATTTTTTGAGTCAGTTTAAACATGAGAACATAGTTCAATATTTTGGCACAGATAAGGTATGCCAATATCTAGTTGGTAACTGGCAAGCCTTTTTTATTCATCCAGAATATGATATGATATGATATTGTAGGAAGAATAATTGCATTTTAAGGAATTGAACAAGGCAATTAAAATAACAATATTGCAAATTTGAAAGCATTTACTTGGCTGAAAATCAGTGTGTTCATTGAGCATCTTGAAAATTGTGGCAATCCTACAGAAGCACAGTGCTTCAAACTTTGGTCTGTTTAAATGGTAAAACTGATAAATTTATTGCTTTTGTTCCTTCATCTAATGCCAAAAAAAAAAAAAAACTCATCAACGGATATCCTGCTGAAACAACAATAACATAACAAATAATTAAGCCTTTCCCCCTATGTATTAATATCCTACTCCTGCTATAAAAAATATGGGTCAAGTATTTTCTGCTAGTTCTTGTAATGTGATATTAATTTGTTCATGCATGCATTTATCTGAGAGAGTCAGTGTAAGACCCTTAATTTTGTCTGAGCTGTCTGTTTCTAAAGTTGCCTTATGTTTTCCCCTTCTATATTACACATCTTTCTTTTTCTTACTCTATTCATCTTTCTTTTTTGCACTTTTTCACAGCAGCTTTAATTTATTCCATTCAACTTTCTAAAACTATTTGGTTGAAGTAGATGATTGTTATTGGACTTTGTGAATTACTCTTAATCATGCTTGAGTGACTCATATGATTGATTGCATTCTTTTTCCTGTAGTTCTGGCTTATTAGTGCATATGTCATTGTTTAGCTATCTGCTCATTAAAATTTTTAAATAAATCCTGAATTTGGCCCTGGGGTGAAATATTTTGACATTAAACTACTCCAGAAGTTACTGTTTGCTGGGTCCAAATTGATGTCATGCTATGGCCGAAAATCATCATTCAACGGTCAATTTGATGTTGCTAATTTTTTTTAGGACAAAAAGATTTGGGGTTTACTCAATTATTTAATGTCTGGATCTGTTACGTAAAAGCAATTGCATTTCTAGTGTTTTTAGTCTTCTTCTTTTCTTTGTTACTTATATTTATATTTTGTATTTCCCAGTCCGTGGATGGAAGTGCACTTTATATCTTCCTTGAACTTGTGTCAAAAGGGTCATTGGCAAATCTCTATCAAAAGTATCGCTTAAATGATTCTCAAGTTTCTGTGTACACGAGGCAGATTTTAAGTGGCTTGAAGTTTCTTCATGACCGAGATGTCGTTCACAGGTAGCATGAGTGCATTTCCTATCACGAATCAATTCATTGACTGTGCTTATAATAACAGCAATCTTATTTGGTTAAGTTCCACGAGGAAGGTAGCCAGTTTGGTTCATGATGATACACTGCTTTACAGTTAATGATCAAGGGATTTTGGTCTCATGCTTGCTGCTCTAGGGAAGCATATTTTAGAATGTTCTGGTTAATAAAGGGGTTCTTCACAACTAAAGTTTCTGTGCCTGTAATTGTGATAGCGTGTATCAAACTAGAATTTTGTATCCAGTAGAAACTGGATGATAACAGATATCTTGCAAGTCATATGACTATGACATTTCAAAATCCCTCAAATATATTTTCTTTTGAGCCTTTTAAGTACATTGTCTTCATGATCAAGTTTCAAAGTGTATTTAGATGTGGAGTTTATGATCCTGTGCTATTTGCTACAACAACAAAATCAATAAAAGCCTTTTCCCGCTAATTTGCAACTAATTGATGCTTTTTTTAATTGCACTGATAGGTATATCAATAAAATTGTTTGTGAAACCAGATATGGAATTTGATTCCCTGCCTAGGAAGATGGGTCTGTTTAAGTGAAAAATGCTTAACTTTTGAATCGTTGCAAAAAGTTACTGGTTGCTTTGGATTTTGATATCTTCTTTTGGCTCCTGAGGATTGTATTTAAGTTTATACCCACTTTCTGGGATTCTGAATTTGCTGCATTCTAAAACTTCTAATCCGAATATTCAATTTTAAAGGGATATCAAGTGTGCTAATATACTGGTTGATGTAAGTGGGTCAGTCAAGCTTGCAGATTTTGGGTTGGCAAAGGTAACCCTTCTTCAACAAAACTGAGTTTCTCTATTCAGTATCTCATCAATTGTAAAGTCCAAATGCTGGCTGCTTGAAATTATATGATTGTTTCTTTTACCTTCACAGGCAACTAAATTGAATGATGTTAAATCAAGCAAAGGCTCCCCATACTGGATGGCCCCAGAGGTTTGTCTTTGTCTTGTGCCATTTGTTTGGACTAATTCCTTCAAAGGGATGAACTAGATTGAAATATGGCTGTCTAATGTGTAGTACACATCCCATATGTTCATCCTTTCTCTATAAACATTAAGTTGAACTGTCTTCAAACTGTAGTTTTCCCCTCATTTGTAAGTTACTGGGTATGTCTCAATAATCTGACAATTGAATTGTCGTACTAAATGAGCTATTTAATGTGATTTTAACCTTGAATTGTTCCGTAATAGGTTGTTAACTTGAAGAACCATGGTTATGGGCTAGCAGCTGATATATGGAGCTTAGGTTGTACAGTCTTAGAGATGTTGACAGGGCAGCCTCCTTACTCTGATTTGGAAGGAGTATGTAACAGTTCTCAATATTGTTTTTTCTTTAAGTGTGTTACTTGTTTTTCCTTGAATCATTTCTTACAGAAAGTGGACATTACCCTCTTTTGCTTTTGCTTTTCGAGTCCTTTTAATTACCTGATATGTTTTCATTTGAGAATTTAGTTTAATTGGTACTAACTACTAAGAGTCTAGAACCATCAAGTTAGGTAGACTAGACTACTTTTTGAAACTGGATAACTGGTGATAACATATATTTGTTTTTGTTTCTTTTGTGATAGATGCAAGCATTATTCCGGATTGGCAGGGGTGAACCACCACCTATTCCTGAATCTTTATCCAACGAAGCCAGAGATTTCATTCTTAAATGCTTACAAGTTAACCCAAGTAAACGCCCAACTGCCACTCAGCTATTGAACCATCCATTTCTAAGGAGACCATTACTATCTCCCTTTAGTCCTGCTTCCCCACATATTAATAATATCTTTCGTTGATAAGAGCTCTCGTATCATGTGTTATATTGCCATCAAGAAGATCAAATCCATCCTCTATTTTCTACAGTTCATCCCAGCAGAGTGATACATATCTTGGGTTTTAACTTGTGGAATATAAAGGAAAAGGCAAGTAGGTTTGCAGATACCTGCTGGACTTGGACCTCACAAAACACAATCCTCTGCTGGTTCAGTTATAATCTGTTTAACCCTCCATGCTGATCCCATGGTGAAGGTATGTTCCTCACAAGGGCAGATTGCATAATCAAGAGTTTCACAATGGTAAACTTTCACCCTTATGCTTAATTGAGAAGCAGTGCCTGTATCACAGTGTGGATCTCCTTATGACCGGAGGGGGCCTCTTCATGTCCAATCAAGTGCTCGTTGCTAGTCACGCGGGGCAATATGCACCTGCCAGGAGATTGCAGTGCAATGAAGTTGGTCATTTGGTGCAAGGCAACATTGGATCTTATGGTCACTGGTCAACTCAACATTGCTTGAGATGTTGCCTTTTTGAAGCAATATTTGTAAAAGCAATGGTTATTGCTTGGAAATTCTGCAGTAACAAGTGTGACCACATGGTTGGTTGGTTGGTTGCTGATGCTCAAAGTCGCAGGGCCTAACACGTAAATAGTTAGCCGAGAAAGGGGCAGCCTGCTGCAATATGTTATTTTTATATGTATTTTTATGTAAATGTCTCTGCTATTGGAGCAGCATTGAGTGATTTTTGTTAGGAAACTGCAAAAGTCTTTTAATAATTTTGTGGTTTTTGCAAAGATATTTGTAATTTAGGAGCTCCCAAATCTAGCGTTTGGTTGAGATTGTTTTCAGCTTTGATGACAGTGTTGATGGAAAGCATTACGAAGAAGTGAAACCATTCTTCCCAGGAACCATGGTAGTCACTCACCCGTTGATAACTAGTAGCTCATGATGTGTGGTTGGAAAGGACCAAAACAAATAAGGGCGACGATTTAACAAAATAAATGTGACATCTTTTAGAGTTTCAGATATTGTGACGTCCTGTTCCTATCCGCCAATAAATATTTAATTTAATTCCGCTTCGAAAACGGAGTACACCATTTTGGTTGCACTTCTTGCAGCGCGGAATGAAGTTCTAAACGGATGATAATGCATTTCTACGCTGTGTAATAAATGAGTGGATTTTTCTTTTTAGAAACAACTTCTCAGAGTGTTACCGGGTATTTTTTTTTTTTAACAGTGTATGAAGTAAACAATGCCTATATATTATATTAAGGAAAAAATTATGTTATTGTGGTGTGAAATTTTACCATTGATAAAATTTTATTTAAAAAGTAATATTTTATTTGTGAAATGTTATCATTTGGCATTTAAATTAAAAAATTAATATTTTGACCATTTTATTAAAAAATAATATTTTATTCAAATAATAATAATTTTTTATTAAATTTGGTGAGTTTTATTAAAAAAAATTATATTTTATTAAATTTGGTTGATAGATTTGAGAGGTTGATTTTAAAAAAAATTATAATTTTTTTGATGAGTTTTTACACATCATATTTATATAAATTACTAAATAAATCTATTTTATGACAAATTTTGCCAGATCATATTGAAAAAAAAATAAATTATAAAAATAAAAATAAAAAGTTTTCCCGAGTGAGGAGGAGAGGTCAGTGTAGGTAGAGCCTTACAGTAGCGGGGCCGCAATCGATGACCGCATGTAATGTAACGCCACGATGACAACATGCTGATGTTCCGAAGGGTGCCATTCGTTTTATGGTATTGACTGATTGACATCAAAATCTCGCATTAAAGTTGTTAAATTAAAAGCTGTATCCATTCAGAAAGGGACAATACCGACACTGAAATTGCAACCGGCATGGCGGAAAAGACAGCAAAAACTCGTGGCTACATTTGAATTGTATTAATATTAATATTATTATTATTATTAATAAATTTTTCTAATACTTTATAAAATTTATGGTATCAATATCTTTAAATAATTTATGATTAAAAATTTATTACATATTTCACTAACTAAATTTATTAATATTTTAAGCACTTATAATTAAATTATGACCCTTTGATTTAAAAAATTTTGTACTTGGGTACCAACAAAAACCTTATTATTATTATGTCCATTCTGTTGAAAAAAAATATACAAAGTTTTGAAATTTTTTGGTACATTTAATATGTTAAAAAGGGGCAATTATTTTTTTATGGTATATGGAGTAAACAATGCTCCATATAATACATTAAGAAAAAAATTACGTTATTTGATGTGAAATTTTACCATTGACGAGATTTTGTTTAAAAAAAATTATATTTTATTTGTGAAACATTGCCATTGACAATATTTGGATTAAAAAATTAATATTTTGATCGCTTTATTAAAAAAATATTTTATTCAAATAATAATAATATTTTATTAATAAAATCTCGTTGAAAGATTTCATTTGAAAAATTATATTTTATTAAATTTAGTTGATGGTTTTGAGAGGTTGGTTTTAAAAAAAGTTATAATTTTTTTTTGTAAAATCTTACTATTGGCGATATTTCATACACTACATTTCATGTAAATCACTAAACAAATCCATTTCATGGCAAATTTTGCCAATGCAGCCATATTGAAAAAAATGACCCATTAAAAACATGTATGCTTCAACTTTCAAGGTGATTTTGTCTTTTTAAAACCTTAACTAATGCCTTAACAATACTTCTTTTTTTTAGGAATTTTATTATTATTAGTAAAGTTTATCAAACAACCAAGTTTATCTAAATTTAGGAGCTTGGATAAACTCAACTTGTAAACTTGTACAGTTTAGCACTTTAAAAATAATATTAAAAAATATTTATAACATCTAATTATAATAAAATATAAATTTATGATCAAATAAAAATATAAAAAATTCAGTTGTGTATCATAATGAAACAAATACAAATCATAAAATATAAAATACAAATTATAATCTTAAGGAGTATAACAAATCAAGATTTTAGGATATGAAAAATCAAAATAACTTAACTCAATAATCATAAATTCAATTTGGAAGGTCTAATTAGGAATGCTTATGATGAAATTACCCGGGTTTACGGTTCACAAGAGTTTACTCAAATTCACCATAGTTTACCCTTGGTTTACTCAAGATTTTTAGTTTTAAAGCAAGTTAACTGATTTTGGGACTTAACTCATAAAACTTAACAGTTTGAAAACAATGACTATTAAGTTGAATTTTTATGTATTGATAATATAAAAGAGTTTCATACTCTTATCCAATCATATTTTTTAGAATATGAAGATAATAAGTGGTCAAAACCAAGTCTTTTGCTGCATATATATATATATATATATATATAGTGAGGGATGTATCTAGTGAGAGGATAGTTTTAGAGAAGAGGATTAATCCCCATATAATCATACATGAATCGTCGTTATTAAAGATCACATGATTACTTAAAATAGTCACATGATTTATATTTTAATCTTGATCATTAATGCAAGATCCTTGTCCAGATTTACTTATTTCACTTTCATATAAAATCACTCCTCTCACTTGATCCTCTCCCTATATAGTGATATATGATTGGATGTTTGTGTAATAGTTTTTAAAGTATTACCTAATAGAATTTTTAAATAAATGATAAATCATAGTAAGTGATTTAATAATAGATAATTACTCTTTATAATGTGTCACTTTGCTAAAAACTTATTGATTGATCACCATATGGAAATTGAATGCAAAGATACATAAGCATATGTTCACGCGTTCATAATATATATATATATATATATATATATATATATATATATATATGCTATTGACAATATCTACAAAAAACTTAAATAAGTTAAATTTAGACCAATTATTAATGGGTTATGTTATTTAAACATCTAAAAAAGAAGTGCCTATGAACACCCATTAAGTTTTCCCTTTAAGTAAGGTCACACAAAACTCAAGAATGGGCGATTAGGTATCAATATGGAGTACATGGTATTAAATATTGAAAAAATATTTTCTTATTTGATACATTACTTTTTATTATTAAAATTTGAGTTTAATTCCTATACACGGTTGGTGTAAAATAATTTTACAATGACAACTGTAACGCCCAATTTTTTATTGTAATTTTTACTGTCATTAGGAATTACCGAATTACGTAGGTAAATATTATATAAAATTTGAGACAAACAATCCTTAATAAAGGAATATAACGTTAGAAGAGAAGTTAGGAGCAATTCGTGCAAGTATTGCAAACCCCAATTTTCTGTACGTGTAAAATGACCAAAATGCCCTGAGGTTATTTTAGAAAATGGATCGTGGGCCCCACCCATCCTCAAGGGGATGTTTTGATGTTAATAAGGGATTGTTTGTGTTATGTGTGTTAATAGAGAAGAATCTCAATTTTGAGTTTCGACGCGAAATGACCAAAACGCCCATGCGCTTTTAACCGATTGCGTGCCACTGAGGAACCTCACTAAAATGTGTTAAAAGGTGTTTTTAAGCCATGATTAACCATTGGTTAAGCTCGGGTGGTCTCGGCAATTTTTAAGTAAAATGACCGTTTTGCCCCTGTCTTTGTGTTTTCAAATTTTGAGATTTTCGATTCGTCTAACGAAACCTAAGCAATATTAGGCTCAAATTAAAGCTTATTAAATTCTAATTATTAATCTAGAGTCAAAATTATTTATTTAGATTGATTAGAACCTAAAATTGCTTAAAACACCCAAATTGCTTAGTAATTCACTTAAACCCTTACCGTAAATTCTCTAAATTGCATGAATACCTTGCCTACACCTAAAAAATACATGGAACACACAAAATCCTCTTCCACAAGGCTGTAATGCACGAAATTATTGAGTAATAAGTCAGAAAATTATTACACAAAAATCCAAAGAATGAAAACAAAGAATCATGAAAACATGGAAACATGATTCCATGTTTTAAGCCACCAAACAAAATGATTTTTCTTTTATTTTTTTCTCTAATTTTTGGTCAGATTTCTTTCCTTCCTTTGTCCATTTATGAGCTGCAAAATCTCTATAAATAGGCATGCTTGAAGATAGTTTAGATGCTTAGTTCATAACTTACACAAATTCTAGTTTTAGGAGCACCAAAAGCTCTCATTTCCTCCTCCTCTTGGCTGAATTCTTTCTTCAAGTTTTCAAGAATATTTTCTTTCATTTCACTCAAGGAAACCAAGTTCTCTTCCTTTCCTTCAAATCAGATTAGGTAGGGAGTTGTTTTTAAGTTTATTTCTATGCTTTGCTAAGTGTTGTTCTTGGTTCAAAATGATGATTTCATGGATTTTCTCTAGTTTTTCCATTTGGTTTTCTTCTTCCTTTTTCTTTGAACAATTCAGCCATATGGCCTAGGTGGGACTAAGATGATGGCTTGATGATGAGGACCTTGAGGGTGGGTTGTGAATCCATCACAAGTTAGGCCTCTAAAGCTTGAAAGTTCCACTTGATGCAAAACTTTAAAGAATAATATTTTTATGATGTTTTTATGATCTTGAGTTTAGAACTTGAAAGATGTATTTTTCACTTTGTCTTGCTAAGATATATTGGGTTGAATTTATATTTCTCTAAAGTCTTGGAGGAGCTCTAGTAAAGAAATAAAATGAACTTGCATCCATGTTTAAGTTTATGCCTTGCATAACCATGTTTACTTTCTATGTCATCACTAAATTCTCAAGAATGAATAAATGAACTTGCATATTCATGTTTAAATTTCCAAGCTTGCATTTCATGTTTAAATTTCAAGTTGTCACTTAATCTCTAAAGATAATAAAGAAGTTGCATCTCATGTTTATTTTATGCTCTCACTTTATTTTATAATGGCTAAAAGAGTCAATGCATGACATGTTTATTTTATGTCATCACCTAAAAATCCTAGAGCTCAAAGACTTGCTTATGAATCATAAGCGAAGAAATGAGATAATTGGAGTTAAAGAATTTATTCTTTAAGAAGTCTTGAGAATTGGAGCTTAAAAAATGTAATTCTCATCTCCCTCAGGTCCTATGCGGACTACCGCTAGGTTGCTTAAGATTCTCTTCCTCTACCGGTCCTATGCGGATTACCGCCGCTCCAGTTTCTTGCATCATGTTTATATTACAAGTTCTTGCATCATGTTTAATTTTCAAGTTATCACCTTAAATCTTAAAGATAAAGAAATGGAATTGCATATCATGTTTATAATTCCAAGCTATCACCTTATAAAGATAAGATTAAAATAAGGTTGCATAGCATGGTAATAATTCAAAGATGTCACCTAAATCTCTAAAGCTCAAGACTTGCTCCTTTTATCTTAAGTGAAAGATTTAATTATGAACATTCTTTCAAGTTATAAATCGGTCCCATGGTTAATTTAGGCCTAAAGTCCTATGACTTCTTTCAAGTTTAACAAAAGGAATTAGTTTTAAAAGAGTTTTAAAACTTTGTAAGAATTTTATGGGAAGCTAGTAATTTATGTGTACTTAAAATGTGATTTGATGCTTATTAAGAATTTGGTGTCATTGATTGATTCCCTGGTTTGTATGTTATAGTTGTTGTTGCAAACAATGAAAACTTATGCATGAAATAAAGACATATTCTGTTCCTGGAAGAAAGTGTATTCCTAAGAGTGCAATTTGGAAAGATTCTGGCTAAGGAAAGATTTGGTATTTAAGCGTGTCCATTGTGACCCACCTCTCTTTCCTGGAATCTCCAGATGCATGATTATTGGTATATATTATTTGCATAAGACTATAAATGAGAAAATGTTATGATGATTATGAATGAAGAATTGTATTATGATATAACATGCAAAGACTTAAAGGTGACTCAAAATATATGAGAAAATGATCCTTTGGACCCTCAAACTATAGGCGGTGAAAAGGTGATTCTTGCCCCCTAGTCTATTCTCTCAAAAGGGTAAGAAATTTTACTTATCAAAAGGGATAAGTATGTGCTGTGACGACTAGCAAGGTATGAGCTCATAACCTAGATTACTCCCAAAAGGGTGGAGTATAGGGTGGCCCAGGAAAATGATGATGAAAGTAACTTTAAGTCACCTAAGAAACTAAGTAAATGCATTATGTGAATATGATGTTCTGCTATGCATAGTATTTATGAGATGATGATGAGAAATATGATATTCTGCTATGCATAGTATTATGAAATGATGATGAGGAATATGATGTGATTTTATGCATAACTATGTTATTATATATGAAAGGAAAAGTTCATTATAAACATGACATGCTAAGTTTATGATGCATTATAAGACGCATGATTAAAACCGACGAACCTCGGTAAAGTATATTTTCGAACTTAATAAATCAATCTTAGCATGCTCACTATTTCATAATAACCCGAGGTTCCTGGGGACGATGATGATGACACAATGCATCATGAGGTGAGTACCCTACTG
>JAMLFY010000002.1:40801310-41003091 GCA_030441495.1 Dalbergia oliveri | reverse complement strand
ATACAGCTTTTAATTTAACAACTTTAATGCGAGATTTTGATGTCAATCAGTCAATACCATAAAACGAATGGCACCCTTCGGAACATCAGCATGTTGTCATCGTGGCGTTACATTACATGCGGTCATCGATTGCGGCCGCTACTGTAAGGCTCTACCTACACTGACCTCTCCTCCTCACTCGGGAAAACTTTTTATTTTTATTTTTATAATTTATTTTTTTTTTCAATATGATCTGGCAAAATTTGTCATAAAATAGATTTATTTAGTAATTTATATAAATATGATGTTAAAACTCATCAAAAAAATTATAATTTTTTTTAAAATCAACCTCTCGAATCTATCAACCAAATTTAATAAAATATAATTTTTTTTAAATAAAACCTCACCAAATTTAATAAAAAATTATTATTATTTGAATAAAATATTATTTTTTAATAAAAAATCAAAATATTAATTTTTTAATTTAAATGTCAATCATAACATTCACAAATAAAATATTACTTTTTAAATGAAAGTTTATCAATGGTAAAATTTCACACCACAATAACATAATTTTTTCCTTAATATAATATATAAAGCATTGTTTACTTCATACACTGTAAAAAAAAAAAATAATTACCCGGTAACACTCTGAGAAGTTGTTTCTAAAAGAAAAATCCACTCATTTATTACACAGCGTAGAAATGCATTATCATCCGTTTAGAACTTCATTCCGCGCTGCAAGAAGTGCAACCAAAATGGTGTACTCCGTTTTCGAAGCGGAATTAAATTAAATATTTATTGGCGGATAGGAACAGGACGTCACAATATCTGAAACTCTAAAAGATGTCACATTTATTTTGTTAAATCGTCGCCCTTATTTGTTTTGGTCCTTTCCAACCACACATCATGAGCTACTAGTTATCAACGGGTGAGTGATTACCATGGTTCCTGGGAAGAATGGTTTCACTTCTTCGTAATGCTTTCCATCAACACTGTCATCAAAGCTGAAAACAATCTCAACCAAACGCTAGATTTGGGAGCTCCTAAATTACAAATATCTTTGCAAAAACCACAAAATTATTAAAAGACTTTTGCAGTTTCCTAACAAAAATCACTCAATGCTGCTCCAATAGCAGAGACATTTACATAAAAATACATATAAAAATAACATATTGCAGCAGGCTGCCCCTTTCTCGGCTAACTATTTACGTGTTAGGCCCTGCGACTTTGAGCATCAGCAACCAACCAACCAACCATGTGGTCACACTTGTTACTGCAGAATTTCCAAGCAATAACCATTGCTTTTACAAATATTGCTTCAAAAAGGCAACATCTCAAGCAATGTTGAGTTGACCAGTGACCATAAGATCCAATGTTGCCTTGCACCAAATGACCAACTTCATTGCACTGCAATCTCCTGGCAGGTGCATATTGCCCCGCGTGACTAGCAACGAGCACTTGATTGGACATGAAGAGGCCCCCTCCGGTCATAAGGAGATCCACACTGTGATACAGGCACTGCTTCTCAATTAAGCATAAGGGTGAAAGTTTACCATTGTGAAACTCTTGATTATGCAATCTGCCCTTGTGAGGAACATACCTTCACCATGGGATCAGCATGGAGGGTTAAACATATTATAACTGAACCAGCAGAGGATTGTGTTTTGTGAGGTCCAAGTCCAGCAGGTATCTGCAAACCTACTTGCCTTTCCTTTATATTCACAAGTTAAAACCCAAGAGATGTATCACTTGCTGGGATGAACTGTAGAAAATAGAGGATGGATTTGATCTTCTTGATGGCAATATAACACATGATACGAGAGCTCTTATCAACGAAAGATATTATTAATATGTGGGGAAGCAGGACTAAAGGGAGATAGTAATGGTCTCCTTAGAAATGGATGGTTCAATAGCTGAGTGGCAGTTGGGCGTTTACTTGGGTTAACTTGTAAGCATTTAAGAATGAAATCTCTGGCTTCGTTGGATAAAGATTCAGGAATAGGTGGTGGTTCACCCCTGCCAATCCGGAATAATGCTTGCATCTATCACAAAAGAAACAAAAACAAATATATGTTATCACCAGTTATCCAGTTTCAAAAATAGTCTAGTCTACCTAACTTGATGGTTCTAGACTCTTAGTAGTTAGTACCAATTAAACTAAATTCTCAAATGAAAACATATCAGGTAATTAAAAGGACTCGAAAAAGCAAAAGCAAAAGAGGGTAATGTCCACTTTCTGTAAGAAATGATTCAAGGAAAAACAAGTAACACACTTAAAAAAAAACAATATTGAGAACTGTTACATACTCCTTCCAATCAGAGTAAGGAGGCTGCCCTGTCAACATCTCTAAGACTGTACAACCTAAGCTCCATATATCAGCTGCTAGCCCATAACCATGGTTCTTCAAGTTAACAACCTATTACGGAACAATTCAAGGTTAAAATCACATTAAATAGCTCATTTAGTACGACAATTCAATTGTCAGATTATTGAGACATACCCAGTAACTTACAAATGAGGGGAAAACTACAGTTTGAAGACAGTTCAACTTAATGTTTATAGAGAAAGGATGAACATATGGGATGTGTACTACACATTAGACAGCCATATTTCAATCTAGTTCATCCCTTTGAAGGAATTAGTCCAAACAAATGGCACAAGACAAAGACAAACCTCTGGGGCCATCCAGTATGGGGAGCCTTTGCTTGATTTAACATCATTCAATTTAGTTGCCTGTGAAGGTAAAAGAAACAATCATATAATTTCAAGCAGCCAGCATTTGGACTTTACAATTGATGAGATACTGAATAGAGAAACTCAGTTTTGTTGAAGAAGGGTTACCTTTGCCAACCCAAAATCTGCAAGCTTGACTGACCCACTTACATCAACCAGTATATTAGCACACTTGATATCCCTTTAAAATTGAATATTTTGATTAGAAGTTTAGAATGCAGCAAATTCAGAATCCCAGAAAGTGGGTATAAACTTAAATACAATCCTCAGGAGCCAAAAGAAGATATCAAAATCCAAAGCAACCAGTAACTTTTTGCAACGATTTCAAAAGTTAAGCATTTTTCACTTAAACAGACCCATCTTCCTAGGCAGGGAATCAAATTCCATATCTGGTTTCACAAACAATTTTATTGATATACCTATCAGTGCAATTAAAAAAAGCATCAATTAGTTGCAAATTAGCGGGAAAAGGCTTTTATTGATTTTGTTGTTGTAGCAAATAGCACAGGATCATAAACTCCACATCTAAATACACTTTGAAACTTGATCATGAAGACAATGTACTTAAAAGGCTCAAAAGAAAATATATTTGAGGGATTTTGAAATGTCATAGTCATATGACTTGCAAGATATCTGTTATCATCCAGTTTCTACTGGATACAAAATTCTAGTTTGATACACGCTATCACAATTACAGGCACAGAAACTTTAGTTGTGAAGAACCCCTTTATTAACCAGAACATTCTAAAATATGCTTCCCTAGAGCAGCAAGCATGAGACCAAAATCCCTTGATCATTAACTGTAAAGCAGTGTATCATCATGAACCAAACTGGCTACCTTCCTCGTGGAACTTAACCAAATAAGATTGCTGTTATTATAAGCACAGTCAATGAATTGATTCGTGATAGGAAATGCACTCATGCTACCTGTGAACGACATCTCGGTCATGAAGAAACTTCAAGCCACTTAAAATCTGCCTCGTGTACACAGAAACTTGAGAATCATTTAGCGATACTTTTGATAGAGATTTGCCAATGACCCTTTTGACACAAGTTCAAGGAAGATATAAAGTGCACTTCCATCCACGGACTGGGAAATACAAAATATAAATATAAGTAACAAAGAAAAGAAGAAGACTAAAAACACTAGAAATGCAATTGCTTTTACGTAACAGATCCAGACATTAAATAATTGAGTAAACCCCAAATCTTTTTGTCCTAAAAAAAATTAGCAACATCAAATTGACCGTTGAATGATGATTTTCGGCCATAGCATGACATCAAATTGGACCCAGCAAACAGTAACTTCTGGAGTAGTTTAATGTCAAAATATTTCACCCCAGGGCCAAATTCAGGATTTATTTAAAAATTTTAATGAGCAGATAGCTAAACAATGACATATGCACTAATAAGCCAGAACTACAGGAAAGAAGAATGCAATCATATGAGTCACTCAAGCATGATTAAGAGTAATTCACAAAGTCCAATAACAATCATCTACTTCAACCAAATAGTTTTAGAAAGTTGAATGGAATAAATTAAAGCTGCTGTGAAAAAGTGCAAAAAAGAAAGATGAATAGAGTAAGAAAAAGAAAGATGTGTAATATAGAAGGGGAAAACATAAGGCAACTTTAGAAACAGACAGCTCAGACAAAATTAAGGGTCTTACACTGACTCTCTCAGATAAATGCATGCATGAACAAATTAATATCACATTACAAGAACTAGCAGAAAATACTTGACCCATATTTTTTATAGCAGGAGTAGGATATTAATACATAGGGGGAAAGGCTTAATTATTTGTTATGTTATTGTTGTTTCAGCAGGATATCCGTTGATGAGTTTTTTTTTTTTTTTGGCATTAGATGAAGGAACAAAAGCAATAAATTTATCAGTTTTACCATTTAAACAGACCAAAGTTTGAAGCACTGTGCTTCTGTAGGATTGCCACAATTTTCAAGATGCTCAATGAACACACTGATTTTCAGCCAAGTAAATGCTTTCAAATTTGCAATATTGTTATTTTAATTGCCTTGTTCAATTCCTTAAAATGCAATTATTCTTCCTACAATATCATATCATATCATATTCTGGATGAAAAAAAGGCTTGCCAGTTACCAACTAGATATTGGCATACCTTATCTGTGCCAAAATATTGAACTATGTTCTCATGTTTAAACTGACTCAAAATATATTTCCTGCGAGGAAAGACACAAATATTCATATAATAAAATAATGTCATATAAGATGGAATTAAGAAATGAACAATATGTCATAACTCATAAGCTTTAATGAGAAGACTAAAGGGTTCCCACCTGCTGAAGTTGGAAGATGCTCTGTTTCCCCTGGATACCTTCATCCAACAAAGACACCTCCTTCACCGCAAAAAAGAATCCATCACTGCAGGAAAAGAAAGTGCGTATGTGACCTCTATCGAAGAAAAAGGAAAATCTGTTTGCAACAAACTTGTTATTAAAATCGTTGGAATCCTATTTTTTTAACAATTTTCAGCTATGGATTCAGAAGAGTTCCAACAAATATAGCTGCCACAAATAAAATTCCCAAATCAAAGCCTACTAACGATCTTCTAGAGAGTTGTGTGTGTTTACTACTGATAAGATACTATCATCTAACAAGTACACATTCTATGGAAATTGAATGCTACAATTTGAGCAAAGCTTTAATTGTCAAAGCAAATCACATACAAACCCAGAAACACCAACAACTTAAATCATGTCTCAAAAGTGTAACGAGAATCAGATAATCAGGGTTTTCTTCCAACTGCAATTTAGTTCTTCAAACAACACAGACAAATCTCTAACCAGGCCATGTTTTTAGACCAGGGGCCAAAAAATATGCACGTTTCCACCTAAGTCATTAAAGAACTAACCAACCAAAGAGTGAATTGGGGAAAAAAACAACAACAACAACAACAATAAAAGAAGTAACAAAAGAGGAAAGTGACTCACTCGGTATAGCATTCATAAACGGTTCCAAAGGACCCCTTCCCAAAAGGTCACCCTTTTGCCACGATGAGAAACACCCATTTGAGGAAACACTGTGAGACAACTCATCAACCACACCAGAACCAGAACATGAACAAGCCCTTTCTCCACCGACATCACTATCATCATCATGGGAGGTAGTGAACGAACCAGAATCCGTGAAAAGTAAGCTCCTTTCTCCATTCCTGACCCTACCACAAGCAACACCAATTTCACCAGAAGAAGACGGCGAAACAACAACACCAACACCAAGAACATTATCCTGCGGACCAAAAGACCTCATCAAATCCCAATTGGAACCAAACCCATCAACAATTGGCCTCGACATAGGAGGTGGTGGAGCCAGAACTGGAGGCCTAACACCCTTGATCCTCTCCCAACAACCCCATCTCCATTTTTCCCACCCAAAACCTTGGAATCCGAAGAAACACCGAGCTTCAAGGCTCCCTCCAAAGGGCCGCAAAAGTTCTCATCTTTGGACTCAGCATCGGAATCAAGCAGAACACCAGTTCCCAATTCAGCTGAATTGCGATCTTCCTTCACTTTTTCGGTAGCAAAGCGAGCCTTTCGTGCTACCCAATCTTCGGTGGGGATAGCGAGTCTTCTGGGCCGGAGAGGCCCAATCTTTCGAAGATGAGGTGGAATTCGCCGTCGGAGACCCTGAAGCTGGTTTGGTCGCGGAAGGAAGAGGAAGGAGGTGAATGAGGGTGCTGTTGGAAAGTGGTTGTAGCTGTGGTTGGAAGCTGGTAATCGATGTTCTTCTTGGCGTTGAGGCGCTCCAGCTTGGGCTTGGAGGTCTGCTGGTGGTTCTTCTTCTTTGTCGTCTTCGCCTTGGTCATCTTCCACTTGGACTCCATGGGTGGGCGGCTGCTGTGCTCTCTGGTTTTTGGGGTTTGGTGTTTGTGTTTCTAAGAAGGTGCTTGTGTCGTGTTGTGTGTTGCTGTTCTTCTGAGCTGGCTACTGCTGGGAAAGTGGACAGAAAATGCACCTGGCTGCTCTTCTCCTCAGTTCTCACTTCTCATTCATTCGTTATTCATGTAAATTCATTAATCACTTACAAATATTTCGAGCTAAAAAAATAGGGGGCTTCACTCCTTTTTTTTAATAAATTAGGGATGTTTGATTTTAGTTTTTAATTTTTAGTTTTTATTTTTTAAATTTTATGAAATAAATATTATAAATTTTAAAGACTATAAATTTTAATTTTTTATTTTATTTTTAATTTTCAGTATTTTTTAAATAAAATTCTAAAAACTAAAACTAAACAAACTCTAAAATTTCT
Source organism: Dalbergia oliveri (assembly GCA_030441495.1). Lineage (NCBI taxonomy): Eukaryota > Viridiplantae > Streptophyta > Magnoliopsida > Fabales > Fabaceae > Dalbergia > Dalbergia oliveri. The sequence continues at coordinate 40,996,088 of JAMLFY010000002.1, read as the reverse complement.
TTATTTCTTTATAACACGTATTTTATAGAAAATAATAATAATAGAAAGTCAGAAAATTTTATCAGAACTAGAGATTTTTAACAGAAGCTTTTTTTCATTGTATAGTATCTCCTTTTTTAAATTTATTGTATAAACAAATTTACATTACTATTCAATCATGTACTATTGAATAACAATTCATTGAATTACAAAATATTTTTATTTTTACCATTGATTTATCAAAATTAAATCATATTTTTTAAGCCACTAAAATTGATCTAATAATAAAAAGTTTGTATAATATATTTCTAGATTCAAATATCAATATGATAAATATAATATTCAAAGACTAGCTTAAAAAATATATATTAAAAGGCTATTGAACAACTAAATTAATATTTATATTTTAAAAATCTAACTTGATGTTTCTTATATTCTTAAAATACTAATGTCAATGGTCTTTTTTAAAAAATGCAATTTTTATCACAATTATTTTTCAAATAATAAACTTAGGTTTTTATTATTTATTATCTCAAACTTTCGTTTAAGAATTATCGCATGTATTGGCTAATTGCGTATATCAATTTTTTGTTAGACTATAATATTTATTAAAATATTTTCTTTTTTCCTTAATAAAATTGGGAATTGTCATTGTTATTGTGCTTTACTAGATTGGTAATTACCTGTTGGGCATACTATGCAATGGGAAGATAAGGGGAAAGGTGATTCCGCCACGAGGCACAAGGCTGGCAGCGCAGATTTCGGAACTACAACGATTTTCTTCGCTCTCCACCACTCAGGTTTTAATATTTTATTTTTATAATAATAATAATTCTAATAAGGGTACACTGTACTAGGGGTATAGAAAGGGGGGTTGGGATGGATTGGGCACTCAATTTTAAGATAGGGTTATTTTTTAAATTGAAATTCAATCCAATAATTAATTTTAGAATGAAATTGAATTACCGCTTTTAACAATTATTAACCTTTGACAATATACATAAAATTATAAAATTTTATAAATAAAAAATAAAATTTAAAAATATTTTGAGATACATATTTCAAAATAAACTATTGACTATAAAAATAATATTAAGTTATCTAAAATGTATTAATTTAAATATAAACTCTTATAATTTATCACTAACTATTATAAAAAAATAACTATAAAATAAATTTTGACTTTATTCTAACCTTAATCAATCCAAAGCATGACCCATACCCAGCCAAAATACACCGAGTTAAATCTAAAAATCTAAACCTAATCCAATAAATTTCCAATTAAAATGGGTTAGTGAACCGGGCCTAGTCTTGACACCCCTACACTCTACCACTAAGTTCACATGCAGTTGTGTTTGTAAGTTACTTTCTACTTTTAATAAAGCAATAAAGTTTGTCAATTTTTTTCCTTTTAAAAATGTAAAAGCTAAATGAGAAAATATTTGTGTCCGTACTTTACATGATTCTACTATGTATCTATATCCCTTTTACTTGCTTATGATTTTTTTTGAACTAAGATCACAAGAAATAGAAATGGGATTGGAATTAAGTCTTGAATTTCCAGTTGTTCATTAAGACATATTAGAGTTTATCACTAGACTATGATTTTACTTGGTTATGACTTGGGTTAATTACTTTAAATTATTAAATAATATCATATTTTCAATTTGATTTTTTAATCCAGAATATCTAATATCGAGAAGTAATGACTCTTTTAATATGTAAAGTCTACAAATATAGGTTTTATCCGACCATGATAATTTTCATATGCACACAACTAAGAATTAAACACTTAATTAAATATTTAAGGAGCCAAACTAAATATCTACTGTATCAAGTCTCGAGTTATTTTAATTTGATTTTTAATCGTACCCTAAGTAAATGTCTAAGGAGCTCTATTAACTATCAATTGTATTAGATTTCTTGACTATTTTAATTAAAAAAGAACTTGTATGGGAAAAAAGGTCACAATTTCTTACTTTTTGCTGCCTTTAATTAAAAAGATTTTTTAACTTAAAGGGCTTGCACAAAGTTTCGCACTTGACATGTCACATGTTTAAATTTCCCATTGTATATTAAAGTAAGATAAATGCAAGTTTCTTTATAAATACTCTTTGAATTTGAAAGTTTTTCTTGTCTTATATTTGAGCACTATTCTTCGATTACCTAAATTTTTATTCAACAAAAATTAAGAGATGTTTTCATACAGTAATGAGGACCCTCAAAAAGTATCGCTTAGTTGAATCAAATCTAAATCTGATCTAATTTTAAAATTGAGTTTTTGTTTTAATTTTTTTTAGTGAGCCTAACTCCTTACTAAATCTACTATTAACGAGATTAAATAAAGTCAAATTGAATTCTAGAAAAAATATAAAGATTTAAATATTATATAGTAGAATTATAAATTTTTTGAAAGAAAAAAAAAGAAACTTAAGAGATATTTTATGATACGTATTTCAAAACCGGTCATATCAATATAAAAATAATATTGTATTATATAAAATGTATTAATTGAAGTACATAATTTTATAATTTGTCACTTATTTTATTTTTTAAATATCAACTTGAACAAATTAATTAATTTTATATTTAGTTAGATCAATTTAAAATATGATCCGAATCCAACTTAAAAAATATATAGATAAAATTTCACAACCCAAATTCGTTCTAATAAACTTTATGGTGGGATGGATTATCGAGCTAAACCTAGTCCAATACCTCTAAAATTAGTAATTATTATATTATTATATTCAAGATAAATAATACTTTTTCTTTTGAGGTCACTGGAGGTAAAAATTCATGGTGGGAACTAGGAAAGGAAGGGTGTAAGCAAATAAATAAATAAATAAGGACGAATCTGAGGATGGGCCTAAACTTAATTTTTATTTGAAAACTAGCCAACTGACAAACTAGGCCCAATAAACATTACAATGACTTAGGCCTGATATGGTTGGTGCATCCTTATGTTATTATTGTACAAGGTTGTAAGGATTTGGGTTAGCTTCTATGGTGGGTCAACTTGATCATTTACTTCGCACTATCTCCCACCTGCCGCTGAAGTCTTGGTTGACTACCCTCAAATTCCATCCGCCACAGCACCAGGCCCCCTCTTTGCTGTACGTGGCTGAATCATATATAGTAGTATTATTAGACGAGTTAAAGCCTTTTTTAGTCCTTGATTTTATGCTTATAAATCATATTACTCTTAACTTTTAAAATAAGTTAATTTAATCTATGATATTGTAAAATATAGTTCATTTTAGTTTTACTCACGTTTATTTAATATTTCATCAATTAAATAATAATAGTATATCCTAAATTAGACCTCTAACATATTTTATATATATTTAAAGTATAATAAGCTTAAATAACTATTTTGGATCTAAAATCACATAAAATAAGTCATTTAAATTTTCATTTTAAATCATAAATGACTCGTTTTTGTGTAATATTACAACACAAAATAAATTATTTTAAACTTTATTTACTTCAAAAGACAAATGGTATGTCTAATGTATCATTTGAGGTTATCTATCATAATTTAATTGATGAAATGTTAAATAAAGTTAATTGAAGAACTAACATTACTCACATTTTGTAATATTAGGGATTAATTTGACTTATGTTAAAAATTAGTGGCTTAAATTAACTCAAAGGATAAAATGGAGGACTAAGATGAACATTAATTCATTACAGGACATGTGAATTTTACAATAACAGAGGCTAAGTCATACCATTTTCTTCTTGGGTTGGTTTTACGTTGTGACTTACCGCAAATTAATTGTATAAGACTTTTTTTTCGAAGGCCTGAGCTTGAGTCTAGCTTTGAAGTTTGGTTTTAGTCTCGAAACAAGGGCGAGTTCTTAATTATATGGGGTGTTTTGTTTGTGACCACGGTAGTGACGAAATCCTAGTCACTCATATTATCATCCAATAGTTCAAATTAGTTTGCTATGAGTACATTAGGAAATTAAATTTCTAACATAACTGAAGTTGTAAATAAAAAGTTGGAATTAGAATTTGACACCACCAAGTAAGGAAAATTGGACCTATCATTTAATTTTAGGAATGGATTTGTGACTTAATCACTATAATAATTTTTGGAGTTTTGTCATGGTCCTCCATCGGCAACCTCCCATGGAGGTTAAGTCGAAGTTGTGGCCCTTCCGCTGACATCTCTGCCGCCTACCCCTGCCACCACCGTGTGCAGCAACCAGGAACCATCACCGCCATGGTCATGGTGCAAGGACCATGTTTCCTCTGTCTCTGTGCTTCTCCTTAGTCACGCCATCACCCCAAATCACCACCGCTAACAGTCACCACCAAGGACCAAAACCCCTAGTCACCACTAGAACTGCTACCCCCTCCATCATCGAACTTCCACACCAAAAGAACTAGAAACCTTCTCTTAGCCGCAAGCCCTTCAACCCAATCCTTGCACCTCCTCCATGAACCATCATCATCACCGCAAAATCATCGAGTCGCCACTGCAGGCCTTCCATTTATTTTAGCCATTCATCGGCACCACAAACCAGAAACCTTCCCTTTTGTCCTTTTAGCCGCGAAACCACTGTCGTTGCCCCTCTTTCCCTAACCATGACCCCCCTTCTTTGTTTCCTTTCTCCGTCTCCACGCCCCTCTGTCAACGCCGCGAGCAGCGTTGCCAGCACACTTGCCATGGTTGACCGGTCCACCACCATGTGACGGTCGATTTCGCCGCCCTTTGGCTGAACGATCACAGTGAAGGCACTGAAGAGCTAGGTGGTGATTTTGAAGAAGAAGAAGAAGAAGAAAGAAGAGGGTAAAGTAGGTAATATGGTTTGTAATAGACAGTTCTCTAGTGCTTTAATTTTATGTTTAATAAAATTTTAAAAATTCTAATTTTACCCCATATATTTTTATTATCTTGGCTTTTAACCATGACATTATAATTTATTTTGGCCTGGTTACTTTTACCTATTTACAGTCTCCAATAATTCCAAACTCATTCAAGATCCCATAAAAACTCAGCCTAAAACAAGTCTTGGGTCTGCGTGACTCACATCAGAAGTCGCCTTTTGTAGAATATGAATGTGAACAAAGTACAAACAATACGGCCAGACCAAATATATATATACGACCAAAAAAATGAGAACATATTATGACCAAGAAGAAAAAAGAATATACGAGTCAATGAGTAACCCACTGATGAAAATAAATGAGTAGACTTCCCCAATGCGAGTTTATTTGTAAAGTGAAAAGGTGATGGATTATTTATCTTTAAATTAATAAAATACACTATACGAGAGTCCCATCAAATATGTTTAAATAGATATTTCTTTTTTTTTAATTTGGAAATAAGTTCATTTTTGGTGATTTTTTTTTTATCCCCGGTAAGAAGTAGCGATGATAAGAAATGGAACATTTGATGACTAGACAACTAAGATTAGGACATAAGATTTGTTAAGACATAACTAATATTAGTTACGCATACGTAAGATTAGTCGGGGTTAAATTGCACTCTCGCATTCATAACCTACTTATTAAATTTATATGACACGCATTTTATAATTAATTGACTTTTACATTTTTCATTGCTTACTTTCGTTTTTTTTTTCCCTAACTTTTGCCATGTTCTCTGGCCGTGTGCCCCTCACTAATGCCCTTGCTGATTTATCTTCCAATATATTTTATTTGTTTTGAGAGCAAATGGAGAGAGGGAAAAAAGACTGGACAGCTGAATTCTCAACAAATATTTGGTTTAGCTTTTGAAACCTGAAAATTCACGATTTAAGCAGAAATTATTAGAGACAAATCTTTATCTAAAGTTTCAATTGAATTGAAAGTTACGTACCCTTTTCATATTAATTTTATTTAACTTTTTTAAGCACAGATCTTAATATTGTAAGTGTGAAGATGGTTTCATTTTTCGAATTATCATTTTTGAGAAATGTTAGTGGTACTTACCAGATGTTAATAAAATTCCCAGTGCATTGGAGGAAAACAAGTCTATGTACAAACCCATCTTATGAGTTAAGACTTATGAGGGCACTGCTCCCACTAATACAGTAAGAGTAAATACTAAATAGTATATATTATCATTGAGGTTTGACTAAATTATATTCCATTCCACTTGTTCTATTAATAATCAATAATTATAATAATTTGAATATTAATAATATTTAATATTATTATCAAAAAGTAATAATAATAATATAACAACAATAATAACAATAATAATAGGATTCAAAATTACTACTTGAGTGGTAATCCATACATAAACCTTTCACGAGAATTGCCTTAGTAATTTGAATTGCGGATAATGAGATATAACAAAATAAATAAATTGTTAGTCCAAGTAATTTAAAGTCACATTACTAGTAATTAAAATATAATATCTCATACCAAACATCCTCTTAGGGTTCATTTGGTATGCATAATAGGATAATATCTAATAATATATATTAGGTCTTTTAAACTTTAATACACTGCATTGTTTGGTGTGACATTGTGTAAATTGTTATAGTATATCATGCTCTCTCACTATTATAAATAATTATAATCTTAAACAAATATTTTTTTATAAAATTAAAGATATAATAAAATAAAAATATTTGTTAATTATTTCTTTATAATTTTAAAATAAATATTATTATTTTAATATTTATTATTTGTAACTATAGTTATTATAAATTATTATATTATTGTAATTTATTATATAGTTTAATTTTTCATAATTATTTACTTATTTAGTCAAACATAAAAATTAAAAAATGTAATACTATATTTCTTTTAAATATTTGGGCTAATTACATGGACTTCCCTTGAGTTCCTTTGTAATTACACTTACCCCTCTAGTTTTAAATATTACACTTACCTCCTCTAAATTTTATATGTCATTATATATACATCCCCTGTAAATTTATAATGGTTCTCTGCCCTCACCTTCACTTACTACCCAAATTTCCCACACCCACCCTTCTTCCCTTGCCTAACTCATTAACAAAACCACGCATCAGCTCCTCCACGTTCTTCTTTCCCTCAACCATCACAAAAAGCTAGCTTTGAAACAAAAACAGGAACAAAAACAAAACTTGCAAATCATAATCTAACACCCACTTACTTTACAAGCATTCATATCCACTTGTGAAATCTACTACAAAGTAGATTTAGCCACCAAGCACCATATATAATAAGATTGATGTTTGTCATATCCATACCACAGGTTCATGAAAAATAAATCTACAGCAAAACAAGTATAGAGAACTAAAATAGAGTCTTCAACGCTCACCCTCTCTCGTCAGCGCACTACAACTACAACAAACCACCTCAAGCTCACCCTTTGACCGCGACCTCACCACCATCTAAAGCAAGCTCCAACATCCACTGAGAGCTCGCCACCATTGAAGCCACAATGGGTCGCTGCCACATCCCGCTGCCGATCAAAGCCCGCGCACGCCGCTTTGCCATTGTCCATGCCGCGACAAGCGCGGCCGCATCCTCCTCCTCTCTTCTCTCACCCGCAATCCTCTTCACTCTCTTTCAAAACATAATGCTAAAAATGAGAAGCTTCTAGTATATTTTCCTATTCTCTAAATTCATGTTCTGTTTTTTTTTATTTGTTTTTTTCCAAGCGGTTATGGTTTGGAGTGTGTGAAATGGGGTTGGGAGAAGACCAATGGAGAAGGAAGAAGAAGTGAGATGCCATGGTTGTAGATGGGAGATGAAGGAAAGGAAGAGGGCAATATTGGAATTCTCTTAAATTATTAGAAAATAAGGGAGGTAAGTGTAATATTGAAAAATAGGAGGGGTAAGTGTAATATTCATTGACCTCAAGGGAGGTCAATGTAATTACCCCTAAATATTTTGATATTTTTTACTTTTATTTTTAATCATATATATACTATATAAAAAAGAAAATTATACTCAAATAATAATAATAATAGTAATAATTTTTATTAGTTATTTAAATTTAATGGGGCAAAGTGCAATTTAATCAAACGTCAATGATGATTTATGCTAACTCATAATAATATCATTTTTTCTTATGAATTTATAATATCCTTGCTTCTTCCCTATACTTGTCACGACCCGCCTATGGAACGTGACGACACATGAGGGATTCAGTTCTCAATCTAGTTTCTGGACGTAACTGATTAATATGCATAATTAAATCAAATATATTCAAAATATCTCAAGTTCAACTATAATTTCATAATCTGAAAATATTTTTAAAACATAAATCCTAAATATAAAGTTGCATAAATCCATAATTTGGACCAAGTCGACATAATTAGATAAATGGCTTGAAACTCTAAATAATTAAAATAATATAATGCATGTCCAAGATCCTGCGCACAATTACTAGAGCACTATAAACTAACATAACCTATATAGCTTCACTCCAGTTGAAGCTTACCAAAGAAAGCTAACCACTATTGGAGAGGATCTTGTGATACAACTAACCCTGAGTTCATCTGTAATGGAACTAAAAAAGATTGGGTAATCATCAAAACTCAATGAGTAAACCTCCACTCACAACCCACATGGGAAGACAATAAAAATACATAATGTATACATACAACTAGTGTAAAATATTTCATATATAATTGTAGATAATTGTCCTAAAACAATAATTTAACTAATCCATGGCAATAACTAGTAGAAATATAAATTATTCTGACATAAATATCTAAGTTGTAGCTAAAATCTGAGCCAATAGCTAATTGCACCATTAACTAGGCCATAAATGGACACCTTACTAATTCCTTACCTGGTCCGCCTGGTTTCTAGTTGACCACTCTGGACCAAGGTTAATCATTACCCCTAGCGCCAACTCGTTGACCGTTTCTCACTATTTATTGGTAAAAACTAATAGCAACAAAATTAATTGTTCATATAAAATTTGGATTCATGAAATTTTTAGATGATAAAACAAATCCATAATCATACATACACGCAAGTATGGTCTCATGAGTTTTCTAAAATAATAATTTGTCATGATAACTTTAAAACAATATTTTTTAAAATTTTTATAATCCATAAGGCATATTTCTTGGCATAAATTATTCTAAAATTTCATAAATAATTCATATAATTTGGAATAATAATAATAATGACCAAAGTATGACCATGAGATTAAACCCATCACCCTTAGTCGAGAGTGTACTCCTACAACTTAATCTTGGGAGTAGGAATTTAAGATTCCTAACGCCAAACAATATAATGAAAATATAAACAATTTGATTTAATTGGCAAAATGAGTTCTGGATGATGGGGGAGGAAGAATGGTGAGAGAAAACCATGTCTTAGGAGTTAACTCATAGACTATTAAAAGAAAGGAATTGGCTAAATTCATAGAAGATCATTAACCAGAAAGACTTACCAAAGAAAATTGAGAGAACCACATTTCCTCTAGGAAAAATCCTTGATTGGTTAGGTTTCTTAAAAATATTCAGAAGTATTTTGATGTGCTCAAAAAATATATTAGGAATATAAAAGAAAACTATGCTGACTGTTCCGCATTTGCCCAACTCTAGCGCCGCAGAGGAGTTGATGGCTTGTGCCTGAGGGAGAAGCATTGAGGTCTTGCTCGCTTAAAACAAATTCCACGAGAACCATCTTAAGTCTGTGCGTCGTTCTATTTGTTGTATTATAATAATATTTTACCCTCCCCCCACACACACACATATATATATATATATATATATATATATATATATATATATATATATAGCAAAGTGTATTCACGTAGGTGTATTGTGAATATAATAATAATAATAATAAAGTTATTTCGTTTAATTTTTATATAAAAACGTTAACGAATTTCCTTCTGCTGAACTTTTATATAATAATAATAATAATAAATTTACTTATTCGTTACTTTTGAATACCAATAATAATAATAATCAAATAAAACTAGTGGTGGTGGAAATAATATAACTCATATACCACTGAAATTTTATATTTGGGATATTACAATACTAAACAACTTTTTTTTTGTGATACGCTTACGAATGGTTTGTTTGGATGATATGAGAAAATAAAAGAAAAAGATGAAGAGAAAAATTTATTTTATCTTTTATTATTTGATTGTATATAGAAATGGAAATGTGTTTATATGAAAATAACTTTTATACTATTTATCTTTTGTAATGATGAAAAAAAAAAAACAAAGATCATATATATAAATTTACCGACTAATCATTGAAGATTCTAATTTCTCCCCATATAGAAGAAAAACTTGTATATGGTTCCATCTCCTTTTTCATTTTCCCTCCTCACTTTGCTTTTGATTCAAGCTAAACTCCTTTCTCTGATTTCTTCTCTTTTTGTCTTCCCTCCATTAAATTGATCCAAACAAAGGGGAAAGAAGTATTTCTTGCATGTGACAATATGGTTGCCTAACTTCTACAAACCCCGCATCTGCCCAGCGACCGTCATTCTTAAAATGATCGCATTGGATGAGAGAATATTAAACCCGATTTCATTTAGGTCTTATGTTATTTGGATACTCCTCAATATCTTATATTTTATATTTATTTTATCTCTTATTTAGCTTGAATTAATTCTAACCCTATTTAAGTCTATATCTTATTAAATGAGAGTTAGCTTGATTGAGATTTATATCAAGTTTAATACCTAGCATTTTTCTTTCATTTTAGGTGGCTTCATGTGACATTATCACTTCTCATTCTTTAGCCATACTAGTATTTGTCTTATGGGTAACAAACATATCTCAATATGTGGTTTTGTATCAATTATACCAAATCCCATCTGGATCTTTGGCATTGTAATAGTTTGCGGAATATTAACTAAAGATGGGGAACACTTACAATACTACCTGCATGTTAATCTAATTGGTTACGTTTAAAATGTACCTGTTGAAATGTGAACATTCAATATTCACCTAAAGTGAACCATTGATTTAAAGTTTTTTTAAATATCTAACGGTGGAGAACGATGGAATGATTTTAAAACACGTATTTGGAGTAATTATACTCCATCAAGTGTCCGGTTCTTTCTCATGTACTTTTAATTATTATTAAAAGAGAACAAACGTGAATTACCCACAAAACCACAACCCTTCCTTCTACCTACCTCTCTGCTCTTTCATCGTGCGGGAATCATCAACCCACAAGGCTCTGCCGCGTCCAACCAGTGTCGACCGGTCCTCGCACTGCTCTGATACTTTTTTTCTCATACGCTGGTGCAACAGTTGTTGTGGTAGTGAGCGATGCGACTGTTGAGTGCAGAGGTCCAAAGACACTGGGGTGAGGTGGTGGTGTTTGGTCTTGACGATGATGATAGTAGTGGTGCGACGAGATGGGGTTCAGTTGTGCGTGTGGTTATAGTTTGGCTATGGAGCATTGTTAAATCCCTAGAATTTGTGCTTTGTGTTTTAGTCTATGTCGTTGTAAGTTTCCAAGGTAATGAGTTGCTCAAGTTCTCTTCAATTTTTAGAATTCTCCACTGAAATAGTGTTCTCTCAGTGTGCTCATGTTTAACCTTTTCTCTGTTTTATTTTGTTCGATGTTTTTGCAAAAAATTGGGTTTGAAATTTGAGGATTTCTAGCTTTTCCCTTAATTTATTTTACCGTAAGTGGTTACTGACTACTGTTTCTTTGGGTGTGGAGTTTATGACTGATGCTTAGTTCATTTAATAATTTGTTTGGTGGCAATAGAGATAAAATTTGATTTAAAATGAAGGGCAATGTAGTCTTTTAATTATTATAAGTTAAATAATTTTAAAAAAAACTACCTATAACCGGTAATTACAATTCCTTCACTTCCATTCTTCTTTCAAAATTCAAACAAAACCTAACATTGAATATTCCCATCTTACCGTGTACATTGTAAACTCAACCTAATCTATATATCTGTACTCTACATGTTTGGTTTCCACATTTTTTCCCGATGAGTTAATAAAATGATTTGAAAACAAGGTGCATCTGTTTGCTTAAGGTATGTGTGGTTTAAGTTTTTAATTTTTATTTTCAATATTTTAGATTTTATGAAAGAAATATTAAAAATTTTGAAAATAAATTTTAATTTTTAATTTTATTTTTAATTTTTAATATTTCTTTATAAAATTTTAAAAATTAAAAATAAAATTAAAAATTAAAATCAAACAGACCTTATTTTTTTTTTATGTGGGGAGAAGTGACATTATGATGCTTGGGTCAGAATCAATTTTAATCAAAATTAAAAAATTAGGATTTTTTTTATCTCATGTTAATTTTTTAAAATTCACTTTTTAACATTATTTTCAAATATAAAATCAATTCTTTTGAAATTAAATCAGTTAACTTCAAATATTTCAAAGCAATTATATCAAAATCTGACAAACGAACCCATAAGGTTTGGAAAAGCCTAAATAATAAAATCACAAAAGTATGATGTTTTAATATCTCTCTTGTCAATTATCATATATATATATATATATATAAACTGTTTTATTGACTTAATTTATAATAATCAAGCAGGGCATGACAGCCCTAATGACCCTTCATTCTTTTTTCTACCTTAAGAAATTTTTATTTACTGTTCGAGTGAGAGAATTTTTTTCCTCTTATCCATTTGTCATGTGATACGTAAGTGACTAATAATAATTTAGGAGATAAGGGAATGGACAGATCTATATTGGCCACAGTGGGCATATCCTCCCACAAAAATTTTAATTTTTCTTAATAATTATATAAATATAGTATATTTTTATCCCTATTATTTAATTAAATTTTACTCTACATTAATTTCAAATTAGACAAAATAATAAAATAATTCACTCTTTTTTATACTAATGTATTATATTTGGCCCTAGTATTAAAATTCTTTAGATCCGTCGTCACTATAAGGGTGACCTTAATTGATTTTAATGGTTAGACACTTACTTTCTTGTAAGGGCTGGAGTTCAAATACTATGAATTTAAAATATTAACGTGAGGAAAACTCATCAACTCATCTCAAATGAGATTTGTTAGAATTTGGTACTAGCGATATTTTAAAAAGATATGTTTTCCATTTTAACGCTTCTTCATCTTTCTTAATTTGTCCCTTAGGGACGAATACAGGGAGTAAATGGGACATATGCTCCCATAAAAGTTTTGGATTTTTTTTAATTACATATATGTTGTTCTTCTTATTATTTTTTTTGAGTTTGACCACATATTATAAGATATATCTCAACTCACTTCTTTATCATATTTATATACTTCCTCTAGTTTATAATATAAGTTATTTTTGAATTTTTTGTCTAGTTTGAAATATAAGTCATTTTCACATTTCAAAAAAGTATGAATTACTTTTTCCTATTTTACCCCATATTTATAATGAGTGAGAATAAATAGATATGAGTATAATTATTTAATGAAGAGATAATTTATGATAAGCAATAAAAAAGTATTTTCATCTTTTACTTTTATATTTTTAAAAGATCAATAAAATCCAACCATCATCTTAATTCCTTTACATAACCTTAAAAGATTTATATTGTGGACCAGAGGGAGTATATTATCTTTGCGATGCTGCTAAAATTTTATGAGTCTCATAAGGTTCCCTCTTCTTATTTGGTTTCGAAGCCACTACTAGAAAAATGCAAGTTATTGAATCTGGACTTTTTTTGTTGAATTTCCTGGCAAAATAGTGTCGATCAAACTAAAAAGGAAATTGAGAAGCTCATACAAGTGGATTTCCTGGAAATCCATCGGTAATGGTGGCACCATAGGGCCCAAAATTTTCCGCACAAAATTATTGCCATTTTCTGCCTATAAAGGTGAGATTGTTCAATTTTTTTTTCTTAGCAATTGCCTGGAAAAATTTGCAGATAATAGCAATTTATATATATATAAAATATATAGGCAGATTTTTCTAAGTAAAATGCAAGCAACTATAAAATTTATTTTTTTTGTTACAATTATCCTGGATTGAATATTTTTTTTTATATAACCAATGGATTTTTTCATCAATAAAAGTGAAATTGTTCTAAAAACTAAAATAAAATTTTCTCTTGCAATTACTAGCAAAAAAGACTACCGATAATAGTGGATTTTTTTAAGAAAATGTAATTATTGGTGGAAAATTTGAAAAATTTGTACAACAGAAGTTAATGAAATGCAACATTTGGAACACCATTATCGATTGAAAATGGACCAATAATCATATCTAAATCATTCACAGCTACCTCTCCTTTTTTTTCCCACCTCACTCTCTCTCTCTCTCTCTCTCTCTCACACACACACACACACACACACACATTGTGACTGTCGCCACCCATGTCTCACTACTTAATCGTCATTTTTTGTGGTGAGACCACCATTTTCCTATTCTTGATGTGCTCTACTCTTTTGCTTATTTTTGATTTGATGCATTATTTCTATATTTGTGTAGATCCACCACCGTGACTTGCCGCCATCGAAAAGCCTCAGAGGAAATGAAGGTCCTATGGTTGTGGAAGAGCTTGTGGAGCGTTATAGAAATTGTTGGCCTAGCTTACATTTTCTGAAAGTGCAGAGATGGGCCTTGCAATGGTGGTTGTGGTTGGAATGGCGGAGGAAGAGGTGGTGGGGAGCGATTGTTGTTGTTGTTGTTGTGATGTGGTGTGGGTGTGGTTGTGGTGATTGGGAGTGGCGGAGGCTATGGTGGTTGAGAGTGGCGGAAATGGTGGTTGGACTGAATAATAATATTAATGCAAAATTTTTAAAAAATAGATTTATTGGTAGATTTTTCCACTAAAACTCTAAGATTTTTTTTAATGTTTTTAGGTTTTTAATTTTAGGCATGTTATTATTGGGATAATTGTGATGCACTATTATAGTACACCAAAAGAAGAAGAAGATTGTGATGCACTGATAGTATATATATTTTTTATACAATAACTTAATCAAATATTGTTATATTAGAAAAATAAATTTAACTCTCACCATATTACTTCAAAAGCCATACATATGAGAAGATTAATTAATTGAATAATGATGCAAATTAAAAAACAATGTATTTAAATTGAATCCATATATTTATATCAAATATTTTTGTTTTGAAATTTTAACTACAAGCAAGTAATTTTTGTGAGTCTTCCGTAACAATATGATTAACAATAGAAAAACAAATACTATATTTTCTTTTAGGATATGTTTGGTGGGTAGAAATTTTGTCAAATAAGCTTTATATATAAATTTACATATAGTTTTTATAAAAAATTTTACTCTATTTTTATCCTTCAACTAACCATATAGTCTTAGGGCATATGTTTGATTGGCAAATAAAAGTAAGAGCAAATTTTTTATTAAGATGAGGTCTATGTATAATTTTATACTTGCATTCATCTATGAAAATTTTTTCCTATTTTTATCCAAACCAAGCACAGGGCAATCATGAAAATACAAGTAAAGGGCAATCTTGACAAATACAATGTAATAATTAGTCTACAAAGAATACAATACATGTTACATAAATACAAGTCTTTTTCTATATGACGTACAAAATTTTCCATGAAAATTATCAATGTTTTAAAGGTGACATCTAAGGTGTACCGATAAAATTTAGTTTTCACGTGGCCACCGGTTGCACAGGCTGAGGTCATACTGGCGCAATGTGGTTGGAGCTGGCTCGCCACCTAGTCCTTACCTTACCCCGCTCACCAATACAATTACCGCCAATTCTTATGCCATATAAATTAGGCGGCTCTGATATACCTTTTTTCTTTGGGCAACCACAGTGCCACACTGATATTCCAATTTAAAAGCAACATAAGTTCTAGAAAATTGAAATTCATGACCCGCCATTTATTTTTTGGGGGGCATTTAGTCCCTCCGCAACTGTTTTTTGGACATTTTAGTTTAGTCTGCTAGCAAGTTTAGTTACTTTAGGTTGGTTACCTTAATTAACTATTGAATTTTACATTAGTAGGGAATATCATATTTTACATGTATTATAGTAGTTATGTAATCTATCAAATAGAACATTGACAACAGAATACGGGACACGACACGTAGACATACAGGAACACATAAAATTAAAAATTACAGGATACAGACATTAACATATATAACTAAAAATTTAAAGAAAATAATACACTATTTAAAATATAATTTATATACACATTATTTATACTTTGTTTTTTTATAAACTCAAAATGTTATGAATTATTTCATTTTTATAACTTGTTTATATTGTATTTTTTTATGATAGAGTAAAAAAAATAAATTTTAAATTAAATATATACAAACATATGTCATTAGTGTGTCATGGAAAATTGATACGCGACATATATCCTAATACGTAAACACAACACTCAAATGGTGTTCCGCGCTTCATAGTATACATCCTACTTATATTCTGCTAATGAGTAAAGGAAACAAAAAAGATTGGGAAGCAGTATAAATTAGCTATGTTTCATTAAGGTTGATGTTATACATGCTTTATTCGCACTAATATAATCCTACTTCTACCTCTTTTTCAAAGCTTATTGTAATTGGGAAATTAATAGATAAGGGAAGATTCCCCTTCTTAACGTAATCACCTACTGTTCTTGGAATCAGAGTATAGTTATTTACAGCCGCTTTGTTCATCCATGCATCTTAGACGAATAATTTTTACGGTACCAATTTTAAAAGGTTTGTAGCCACAATAAATAAACAAAGGGCATGTGGAATTTAGTCCCTTTAATTTTTATTGGAAAAAAAATGACGTCTTTTAACTGGCTGCCTATTTAGAGGCTAAGATAGGCTCAATGCAATTAAACTTTCCAGGTATAAATTATTGATGTCTCTCTTAATTTGATTTAGATTTAATCTCTTTTTTTGGTTACAAATTATTTCCGTTTTACACCATACCAAATCAAATTAATCAATTGATTTTTTTTTTCATTTTTTGACAAAATTTATTGTTACAAGCTAATTATAGGGTTCGGACCCAAACTACCTTCAGCCAACCATATCATGACACATAATTTAAATATATTTTATAAAAAGGTACAAAATTAAGTATCATTGATTACAAATTAATCCTTTGAAAATTTTTAATTACAATACATACATTATTTATTTTTTCTATTCCTCTAAATCTTTACCCTAATCACACTTTAGTCATGCCCATTATTTTTTAAAAAATATTTATTTTTAATTATTTAAATAATTTGATATTTTTATTTACTTAGTGTAATTTTTTTCAATAAAATATTAAAAAACTAAGTGCAAACCACACCTTATACATTATCATATAAAAAAATATATATATACATTAAAAATTAATTAAGCCTAATATTGTCTCCTTAAGTTTTGTTAAGTTATCCATCTTTTTAATTTATGAGAAATTTTTAAGGATAGACTTATACAATATATCAAATACACCAAATACTTGATAAAGCATATCTAATAACTATTCTTAAGAAACCTCTACAAGGGTGTGTAATTTTTTCAATTACTAACCAACTAATATTTGGTGTGTCAAACTGCTAGATTGATCAATTTATTGACTATTAGTGTTTAAAAAATTTAATTTTTTAAAAAATAAAAATTAGTCAGTTTATACCTACTAGTTAATCTTAAATGGGTCTAGTCAAAACCCTTACTCTATATATATAGGTTATAATAATATCGTATATTAATTAATATGTTTATATGTATAATTTACTTAAAATTTTTTTACTATATTAGCATGTTTGAAAAAACTGTAAAATTATACTTATTTCAATAATTGCTTATTTTTAGAATCATTTTTTTTATATAATCACTTGTTTGAAAATCAATTTATATGTAGGCATTTTAATTGAAAATTGATTTTAAGTTAATATTCATTTTTTGGATTGTCAAAAAATAATTATTTTCTTTTGGTAAATGAGTGTATGAAGTATAAATTATGCTAGATAAATTTTTGTTGCATATTACCATTGGTAAGGGTAGGTTGGGTATATATTCGTTTTACATCTTTGGATTATAATTGAAATTTTCAAATTTAAGTTTTCACTTTCTTGTTTCTGAAATAACTTTTTTTTTTCCAATTTTGAATCAATTTATTGATTTAAAATGCTCAATCAAACTTATTTTTTCAAAACAAATTTTTTTGAAAAAACAAAAGCTGTCTTTCTAGTTTCCCAATCATGCACAAGAAAACAAATATTAATATTAATAATAATTTATAAAAATTAAATTTTAAAAAATAAAAATTACATATTTTCTCTCAAATTTTAGAGATGCATGTCAAAATAAAATTATTTATTAATATGGTGTATAAAGATGAATCATGGAAAAAGTAACAAGAAGAATTTTGTTATTTCATTATAAAAATATATTAATATTCAAAAATTAATAGTTGAGAAAATATGTAATTTTGTTTTAAAAATAATTATTATAAATTATTGTTGTCATCAATAATTTGTTCTCTTAGTATGTAGTAATAATAAAATTATAAAAATATATAAATATTTTATATCATTATAAGCCATATATTTTATTTTGTAAAAGATTAAAACATATAAGTTTTAATAAAATTTATTTTGGTAAAAAAACATAATGTGAGAAAATAGAGAATTAACAAAAAATAAAAAAAATTAAAGCGTAGCTTATCTTAATTGTTTAGGAGAGAGAAATATATATTTTAAAAATAAAGGGAATAAAAGTGTAATAATATAAATGTTCAATGAATGAGTTGTATTTTACAAAAAAATAAAAAAAAACAAAGATTCATTTATAAATTTTATTTGTTTAAGTACTACTTTACAAAATTAAATTTTGAAAAAAAAATATTTATATGTATTTATTACAAATCTATATGGAGTTTTCTTACTGGTTTGTGTAGGCAAGGTTTCAAAATTAAACCCAAGATTTGCCTTGGATTCCATTGAATTACCCTAACATGATTGGATTTAATGAAGTTTTCCACATATGAAAATCTTCTATTTCTAAATAGTGTATTTTTTCTTATCTTTGTAATTATTTATTAATACATAAAAGATAAAAATCAAAATAGATTAAAAAATTAAAAGTTACCAAATATATAATATAAATATTTCACGCGTTCAATAAATGATTAAAAGAATAGGAAAAGAGATACCATTTAGAGGCACTAGATTTTCACACCTTCGAACTTAATATTTTAAGAATATACTGAAATTTAAATGTTCTTCGCTACCTTATGCACAGCGTTACTAAAAGAAGTCGTCATTATGACTTCAATAAAAAGAACAAAGTTGGTTATCTATTTCAAGAATTTGTATTTCTGAATAACTAATTACCGCAACATAATATAGAGAATTATTTTATATGCAAGTATTATATATGCCATACATTGTATATACATTATTTAGCAATATCTTCTATATATATATATATATGTGTGTGTGTGTGTGTGTGTGTGTAAAGACACCCAAACATAATGCACCCACGTTATAAAGTCTATTTGAAATATACAGATTTGTATTGCCGTGTCTACAGTTGGAAATATGATGACCATGAATAGATGATAACATGATAAAAAGATAAATAAATGGGCAAAGATGATAAAAAAAAAAGAGTTCAGAAAATAAATATATGAGAAAAAACACGTGCACAATTAATGTACACACTTTCATTTAACGTAGCAATGCAATTAGATCAAGCACATAATCTTTTCTTTGTTTTTTTTTTTCACAAAGAAGCTAAGTACCCCAACACCCAAAATAAAAAAGAAAAATCTAAAACTAAAGCAAGGAAAGGAACTGATTTTCGAGAACCGGATATTTGCTTGACTCTCAACTTGGTTCTACATGAGTACATTACAAGACTATAGAAAAACACATTTAAGAAAGGCTTTGCAATTCCTTGATAAATGAGCCTTTGCTAACCGTATTAGCTGTAAGTCCTTCACTTGTATGCTAATCCACTTATCACACAAAAGTATTTCTTCACAAATTAACAGTCAACAACAATAAGCAAGATGTATATATGTAATGCTTGCGATGCTAATTGCAATGTTAATTCAAGCATATTATGCGCTGTGTATAACGGCCTATTAACCTTCACCCTTTGTCTCCGTACAAATTCACTGTCAAAGTCTTTCAATTTGTAAATCAAGTGGTCTTGCCATTTCCATTGTAGAGAGAGAGCCTATGGCCCATTTGTTGCTACCACCAGAGCCACCATTTTGGCTGCTGCTACTCCTGGGACCAAAGAAAGTCCCTACAGGATGATGAGTAGCGTGGCTCTGATCTTTATTCATGAGTGATGTTATGGCCGCTGCAACAGCAACCCTAAACTTAGGATCTGAGGCAATTGCGGACACATTCTCATCTACTGCCTTATTACTTTGTTCTTCCTTATTCCAAATCCTCCCATGATTATCCACGGCTCTAGTAGGATGATCATGGTGAAAACTGTTCATTGCAATAGCGGTACCGCCACTCTGGTACTTGTTTGGCATCCAAGAAACGCGGTTCAGTTGTCGCACTGGAGGAGCTACCACTAGGAAAACGTCGTGATTGGTCATTGAGATTGTTGGTGAGATCAAGAACAATCCCTTTGGAGGGGTCACTAGGGTTTATGCTTCTGATATTGGAAGCTGGGTTTAATGGGTGGAAGGTATTGTAAGGAAGAGCTGCATGACTGAAACTTGATGTGCCATCAGCGAGAGGATTGCTTGAGTCCAGCAACATGAAGGACGCTGCTGCAGAAGCTGTAGAAGCCATGGCAGTTGCCCCCACAGGAAGTGGATGGTTATGTGTTCCTTCGTAGGTTGTGATTAGTATGGACATGTCATCTATGCATCTTTGCACCTATACATAAAATACAACATATAAGAACTGGAAAAATTCAAAACAATAGAACAGAATTCCAAGCGACATAAAATATAGTTGCTAAATATATAAACAGAAATGCTAGAATTTTAGAAATGGTGCAATATTGAAGAGTGTAAATATAGTTGAGATTTGAGAACTACCTGTTTCCTAACAGGACAGCCTGGAGCTACAGTGCAACGATAATAGGCTCGTGGACATGGATTTCCTTTTGCAATTTTCTGCCCATATTTCTCCATTGGCACCCATCATTCATCTATCAAAATATGTATGGAATTTACATCAAATTAGAGTTTTATACAAAGCATTTAATTTTGATATAATGGGAGTATAAAAATATTTTACAGGAATCCAATCATATAATGTCATATTAGTAAATATAGTTAATTATCATTCTACTAGTTGAAAAGTTATTTCAATTGAGAGATTTAATTTGATTGCATGAATATGTAATTTTTTTTATGTTAATTAGTATACTAAAATTAAACTCCTTTTCTACACATAATAGAGTTAGGTTGATGGGTCTATAATGTATATAGATTTTGAACTCACCGTCGCTGTCTCACATCTTGCTCTGACAGAAACCCTAGCCTTCCTATTAGGTGGTGAGGCAACGTGGGTAGTAATACCAGACAATTCATGTGTCCGCTGCAATTTGTTCTGCACTGATGATGCAAAACCTGTTGGCTGCTCCTTTTTGTCTTCCTTATCTTCCTCCGTTTCTTTATGGCTTGTGCTTTTCTGCAACCTTAGTGATAAACCCAATTCACTATCGCTTAAACTATCATCGTCGGTGTTTTGTGGGGATGTTGCTCTTTGAATTTTGTTATTAAAGATCTCATGAATTCTCGATGGCCCTTCATTGCTTGCATTGTCTTGAAGTGAGAGAGAAATTTGATGCTCCTAAATGGATTCTATCATTAGTCATATATATAAAATAGGGATCATTAATTATATAGCTACAAAGAAACGATCGAATTTACCTTGCTTTTTTTGTTTTCCTGGATGATTGAAAATTTCATTTGCAGATCATAGTAGTCTTTCATGGTTTGCTCCACCACTTTCCTAAGAACTTTGTTTTCCTCTTTCATGCTCTCCATCTCCATTTGTAAGATACTTAACTCCCGGAAAATCACTCCCTAATTTAATGACTTCAAAGTAAGTAGCATGTACATCATATGTACTCAAGCAATCAAGAGACTTGTGTTTCAAGAGTTACACATGCATGCATAAACAAACACTAACAGAAAAGCTAAGGAGAAAAATTAGTACACGATTTTAGCTGTTAATTTCCAAGCAAACAACAATACCAACAGAAGTACTAAGGAGAGGGGAAACAAAGAATTATTAGTGATGCTATTCAATCTGACATTAAATTATGAAAAGTTACCTCTCTTGCTTTTGTGTTATCTTGCAAAGAAATTTCAACCACTGATGCATCATCTTCTATTTCGCCAGCTGTGGCTTCAGGAACTTCTTCCTTTTCCTGTGTCCCTGTCATTTCTTCCCCTTCATCTTCTTTCACTCGCTCATCTACTGTTGCTTCTCCTCTATTTTCATTTTCAACATCTATCTTCAAAGAGAGATCAATCTCCATCTTTTGCGGTTCTTTCCCTCTACCCATCGAAGACATGGTTGAGCATATTGATGAAGAATCTCTTCCTTTGTCCTCTCTTCTGATATAAATGCTTCTTTTGAGGCACCAAAGTCAATTCCCTCGTCCCAAAGACGTTTCTTATCTTAGACACATATGGACGCATCTAAGTTTTGACTTTAATCGGCTTCTTAATGAATCCCCGATTAGTTAATTAATCAGTCTACAAACTTATATTTTAAAATTAACAAATATATATAGGGAAGAGGGCCGGGCACCTACTATTTGATAATTTGGGCCCTCTCATGTCCTAAAAGACGATAATAACCATTAATTTGTACAAATCAAAATTGATGATGTTTCAATTTCATCGACCATTTACTTACCCTTCTGTGTAAATAAGAAACAAACCAAGGTTTTATTGTGAACTTCCAGCCACTAAGTGCTGAAAGAAAAAAGCGAGCGACGATGCATCACATCAATTCAACTGTTTATTAACATTATTTGCGGAGATTAACATGGGCTTTTCGATCATTTAGAGTACGTGATTAGCCGTCTAACAACTTCTTTAAAGTAGATATCATCATGCTTCGCCCCCACCACACACTCGCGATAATAATACAAACTTTTCGTTGCTAACACTATATAGGGCACGCACATGCATGTGCCTAGGGTTGATTTTCCATAGTACATACAAATGCAATTTCCAAGCACACGCTGCTGCATGCTTCTCCTTTTGCTTGATCTCTAGCTATTTTCTATGCATATTTAGAGCATGATCCGCGTGAGCAATATTGTCATTTCGCCTGGAAAGAGAACCCATTTGTAATTTGTTCAAGATTGAAGGGGACGCACCCGTGCTATCCGTGCCTAGCTACTAGTGGACAATTTGACAAGATTCATTTGAGATTTTTTTAAGTGGAAATAGGAGGAAAAAAATTCCAAGGCTTAACATGCTCCTGATTAAAATATATGAGGTAATGTGGCGTCATCTATTACCCTGGAATGTGAGTCCCGTACGAAATCCCATATGAATGGAAAACCTTGGGATCAGATCTTGAATATGTCAACTGAAAGACCACAAAAGCCCATACATCTCTCAACTCCTAGTTTATATTTTAGTTACACACTAGCAGTTTTTTTATTATACTCTTCAATTAGTTACCTCCCACGTTATAGTTTAATAATCAACAAGAACAAAAAGAAAGAATACCTGTATTTAATTTACTTGTAGCAAACTCTTTGAAGTACATGAACGAATATGGTTATTTATTGAGCTTATTAGACTAAACTTCTCTCAAGCTCGAGAGATTCTGTCTAGGAATAGGTTTAACATTTCATATTTTCAGACACTCACAATAAAAGTACATCATACTAATTTTATTTAATTAATATGCTATACTTATTTGATTATGCGAGACCTACCTACTTTGTTGTGAGTGTGATGTGCAAAAATATAATGAAGTGTTACATACTGTGCTGTAAGAATTTTTCTTTAAGCTCTTGTTCCCAACTAATGACATGACCTTTTCTTCTTTTATTCTTAGAAAGATTCTTTTGGACGAGTACAAGTTTAATACTTTATTTTTATGCATATTTACAATAAAGTTGGTGAGATTTATAAATAAGTGAGAATATTTTAAATAAAGTTACATTAAAAAAAATATATTTTTTATTATAAATGTGTCTAAATATAAATTATTAAATTTGTTCAGTTGCGCCCATCTAAGAATTTATTTATTGTTTTGTTTATGTATCTACGAAATGGGCGTGCGAGCCCCCAGGTCCAGTAAAT
Organism: Dalbergia oliveri; assembly: GCA_030441495.1. Taxonomy (NCBI): domain Eukaryota; kingdom Viridiplantae; phylum Streptophyta; class Magnoliopsida; order Fabales; family Fabaceae; genus Dalbergia; species Dalbergia oliveri. The sequence continues at coordinate 40,971,977 of JAMLFY010000002.1, read as the reverse complement.
TTTGTAATTCCATAGCTCCATATAACACCGGAAGGATGGTTGTGCCTAGCAAAAGTTACCCGAATGGAATGTTTCGTTGGGAGTAAAAATGCCTGAGGATTGGAGAAGAGAGAAGGAGGAAGAGAAGAAAAGAATAGTGAGATTACCATATGCTCTATATCGTGCTCTATACATCTAAATTTGCTAATTTGCTCTAGAGAGAGATTATTTCTAAGAAATTCATTGTAGCTCAATTATAAGGGCAATTATACTTTGAGAAAAAATAAACCATGGGTAAATTCTAGATGGAAGGAGGTTTGGTGGTGTGCTTATAAGAAACATACTATAGAATACTCTATTTAAAAATTGGATGGGAGGAAAAACTTGAGAGTGAAGAAAAATTTCAAATAATTGATGTGGACTAAAATCGGTGTGGAGAAATATTTAGTATATAATATTTCTTTATAATAATTTTACACTTTTATTGTATAGAAACACATGAAGGTAAAATAAGTGATGTGAGACCTATATATATCTATACACTAGAAATATAAAATTGTTATAAAGAAATGTTGTATACCAAATTTCAAACATTTTTTTTATCATTGTGTATTCCTTACTCTTTTACCCCATTTACTTTTTTTGCGTGCTTGTTCAATTTATTTTCAAAATTATTTCAATATTTTCTGTTATTAAACGAGGAACCAATTAATGGACTCTCATTTTGGTTCCTTGAGATACATTTTAAAATTTTAAGAAATTCTTTTTTTGCATTTTCATATGTGACTCTGCGAGAGGGAACTGAGACGTTTGCGGTTGCGGTAAGGATCTAGACATATCCACTTGTGTCGGCTTCTTATAGTTCTCAACTTACTTCTTCTTTAATTTTCCGTAGATGGTGCTGAATCAACCACTAGTATATATCAAGTCATAATTAAACAGTTTATTTTTGTCTTATATATATGTATCCTTAATTAAGATTAACTTATAGAGAAATCTATTAAGAAAAATTTAGATTCAAATAATTTATTTACAGATATAATTTTCACGATATGATATAATAGCCTTGTTTAATTTATGTAATTGATTTCACCTAGTAAAATTTTTTTATTATCATTATTTTTTTTATAATCCAAGATATCCACCGCTTGAAGGCGTGATTGATTCTCTAAAGATATAGAGCTCCTAACCTGGATTTTGTTTCAGGCCATAAGATCTTCTTGCATACATACTATCAAATTAAACTCCTAACTAAAAAAGCCTAGCTAGCTATACCAACTGTACTATAGACCTTATGGTTTATTGTTATCATTGTTTTATATTGATAAATTTATAACTTTGTAAATGTAGGAATTAAATAGAGTAATTTAATTAGGCCAAAACGTTTCCATCCTCCAATCCCCTAATATATGAAACGTTAGATTGGGAGAAAAAAAAGAAAGGAGAAGTGTTCAGATTCACAACACTGAAGTCTGATGACTCGGTAGTCAATATTAATATAGAGATGTCAAGACCATGAAATAAGGAAAAAAGACAAAGGGAGAATAAGCGTATTGTTTTTTCACGGTTTTTATTTATGTGAGTTAATTCATCAGCAGCTATGAATAATGCAAAACATGAGAAATGGCTGCGGCGCCGCTTGCTGCCCTATGATTTATATAATATTCCACACATACCTTATAAGTCCACGCATGCACGAGCTTGTGAGTTGTGTTGATGAATGGTGATAAATGCATCACATGTAATTGCATACCTAATAGTATACAAATAAAACTTAGTGATCTACTAAAAAAATAATGTACAAATAAAACCAACACTTTCCGCTTTCGATGGAGACTCTGCATTAAATTCGTGGCAGTAGGTCATGAATTGTATAGATTGTTAATTAGCTAAACTTCCGATCATTAGTTCTTTAATTTAAAGACTAATTAACTGTTTCCTCCTTGACATAGATCGAATTTTCCCAATCCCGAATTCCTCATCTAGTTTGTTTCCAGCCATGCATGAACATCATATAAATAGTTGGGACCATTACCACAAGTACGTTGATCACTTAGAAAATACTGTATTATGAATATTAATTACTATATATTAGTGTAACGTATTGTTATGCCTGGGATCACTCTCTACATACAGGTGGTGTTTCAAGTTGTTTCTTCCTTCCTTCTGGATTGAGTGCCAGGGATAGGTATCTGCAAAGGGACTTAATGCCCAAATCAACGAGGAAATGACAAAAAGAGAAACAGACAATTCGAATAAATAGTTTACCAATGACGGACTTTTCATTTTCTATTTATATTATTCATAATATGTCCAAAATAGGAGATTTAGGGTTAACCTAATGTACGATGATACAAAACCGTTAGGGAATCTTTCTAGAAGATGTATTATTGTCCGCGCTCAACATGCACTCACTTCATGCTCATCCCAAACTTGCCGTCCTGGGCCACATCAAGGTACCTCGGACTGATGTTAGGATGATGCCTCTGAAGTCCTCTACGTGTCCGTTCGTTAGCTTCTTGCTGCCGCGGGGTGCAGTGGACACGTACAGAGGTTCGACGATGCTCGCTTGTGTGCGCCGTGGTTTATCTCTTCCATGACATGATCTAATAATGGGTTTCGATATTTAGATGCCGGATAGTAATAGTTAGTAACAATTAGCTTACTATATTATCAGCATTTATTATTGAAATTTTAAGTCAATCAAGCTTTCCCTGAATCTGGTGTTGTAATATCTGTCTATATGACTCACTATTTGAACATGGTATGTATATAGCCCGAAGTCTTTTGATGTACTTCGAAATTGTTGCCTCTTTAATTTGATATAGAAATGGCCGAGCTATTTTTTTTTTTTCTAATTTTTTTCCAGGTATGGGAAAAGGGGATCTTTTGAAAGAGGGGATGGAGATCGAACTCTTAATGTAAGATTACAGAGCAACAATTTTAGCACAATGCTAACGCCTCAACCACCTCTTTTTTCTGATTCAATTTCAAAAGAGGTTGCATTCAGTTTAAAGCAGTTGAAAAAATGGGGACACGAAAGATCGAGACCTCATTGACCATGCACTACAACAATACGATGTAATGAGGGCCCAGAAGTAATTTTAGGTATAACAATGAGTGAAATGATTATGAGTTGCATTATACTCCGATCCTATCAATCTTAAGGTGGAACACGAAGTTATTAGGAGGCGTTTCATTCTAAGGGTCTATTTGATTAAAGGGTAAAAATGTGTCAAAATTCTATGAGCAAATATTTATAGATACAAATTTTACACATAAAATTTATTTATAAATTTTTTTCTACATTTTTACCCCTCAATCAAATACATACAAGTTTATGGAATTGACAAGTTCTTCTTTTATATATAACTTACAAGTTTTTTTTAATAATTATAGGAATCAACTTAAGTAAAAATATTGGCTGTCTTTGTCTGAACATGAAATTGTCATATTCAAAACAAACATATAAGAGAATTATCATCCATTGAATATAATATAATATCAATATAAAATAATTTTTCATTAACTTTTAATTATGTGCTACTATATGTAAATTTTACACGATTGGATATGTGTAGAATATTTTAAATTTGCATTGATAATATGTATATCAAAATTAAATTCATATATCAACAGGGATGAAGTCTAGTCAAGGGGGTTAGTTTGTCAAGTGGCGAACTACTCTTCGTATACTAGCTAGGAGGAGACGTGCTCATATTTAGTGCTCTACCATATCTAAAAGAGGATTACTTCCTATGGAGAAGAAATACCAATGAAAAATCAAAATCTTAATATATATAAAACATTGATTTCAACTTAACATAAAACGTTGTAAAAGATTATTAATTAAAAAATTATTCAATCATGTAAAAATTACTTAAAATTGTATTAATGCTAACTCTCATATGTGTATGTGTTTCTTTCATTTCTCTGTTGGTGTTTTTATAACAAATTCATTTTTATAACATTTTCATTAATTGGGCGGGCATTTTGGTCGATGGTACCATACTGTGTTTCCATTTTCAACTGAGTTATAACTTGTTTAGTTTCAGTTTTTATTTTTAGTATTTTTTTCACAAAATCTGAAAAATTAAAAAAATTAAAAATGAAATCTAAAACTCAGATAATTTTCTTACAATTTCCTGGCAATTTTTTGTCACAAGAGAAAGGGATAAGGGATTACATGGAAAAAAATTGTTAGGATTGGCTTGCTGAGTTGTGTACGAACTTTCTCACTCGGCCACTAGCGGTATCACTTTCTTTCCTTAAGAAAGTCAAAATTCATTTTTCTCAACTTGGAATTCCTTCACTTCAACAATTGAAAAGTAGTCACAATGACAACTTCTAGTTATCACTCTGTATCAGTGCGTGCCTGCAATTTATTTCTCAAATGGTGTATTTGGTTGAGGGGTTGGGGTAAAAATTACATGAACTAATTTCATATTATAAAATAATACATAAAATTTATTAATGTAATTTTTATTCCCAATTTTACCGTCCAACCAAATATAATAGTTAACAAACTCCTTATAGATGGTACCTATGTGGAAGGAGTGAAAAGATAGTACCTTGGGTCCTTCCTTTATGGGAGCTGTTTGAGCGTCTCTTATGAATTATCCCAAAAAAAAAAGGTGTGAAAATGTAAAGAGTTGACAAGACACTTTTTCTTCAACTTGACCTCTAATTTCCGCTTGGTAACGAATGATGGACAGTTTTGAGTTTATGAAGCCTTCGCCTGCATGTACTAATTTGTATTCGGCATGAAAAGTTATACAGGGAGTTAATTCATGAAAATATATGTCTAGAGTAAGTTTGGTTGGGTAAATTCCATCTTTTTTTTTAATCTCTTATGCTATGTTTGAATGGAGAGTAAAAATGATGATCAATTTTTTATGGATAAGTTTTATATGCAATTTAATAATTCATTGAAGCCAGAGTTGTGACTAATTCATTGCTAGATTTAATCAGTTCATTGTGCTAGTTCATTACCTACTCATTGGAAGAATAATGCAGATCAGAGATCATACTTGTAGCATCGATTTTTTTATTTTAATTATTCTAAATTGTAGTAGTTCTGACATGGTGGTTCATGAAAAATCGTAGAAAAGAAACATACGGAGAAAGCATTTTGTCCCTTGTCAATAAGTCAGCTGTTAAGAATTCAGAGACATTTAATGCGAGCAATGGGATTCAATCCCCCTGGACACTCTTTATCTCGATTTCCATTTCTTCATCCTCCACCCATCATTGATGTCCTATTGAGAAGCTCCTTAGGATCACCACTTGAAGGCTCTCACTCAGTCCACAAGTTGAGCTTTTAGACCTTGTCTTACCGAGATGAATAAGAGAACTAACATAAACGAGGCAAATAGATAAAGGAGAGGGAAGAACAAAACCATCTAATTTCTTGCCTTCTTATTTTTCTAACAACAATTTAATATGGGAGCCGTACTACAATACCACTTGAAGTTGCAACGATTGAGCGAATATCAGAAAGAAAGGGGAACAAAGGAAACATTTTTTTCATAAAAGAAAAAAACATTCTCATACTTCTTTGTTTCTGCATTGCTTTACTGTATACTATAGTTCAAACATCTCCCTATAAAACAAAAAGAAACTATTTTTTGATATCTTAATGTGCTCTTTACACTCAGTCAGTATAGGGAGCGTGATTGTTTCATTAGTTCCTAGCAAAGAGTCAGTGCTTTGCCTGAATCTATGTAGTGCAACCTATTCATGATACTCTACTCCAATAGCTTTCCTATCAACCAAAGGGGAAAATACTTTTAACACCCATTTGGCCAGAGAAACACATTTCCCCATCACTTTAATATTCCAAACCATGCAATCATAATTCTAATTTCTAAATATAGTTTCAAACTCAGTAATATGATCTCCAGTCTGACGGAGCTCCTCCACATCCTCCACTGCTCGAGTCAAGTGGCAACGCAATTGTGTTTTGATGCACTTGTTAGAGAATATTTGATGATGGCTGCAATTTCAAGTACTGCAGAAGGAAACAAATCAATGCATTGATCTTATGGACCAATCATCTAAAAGATACATCAACTTCAAACATTATTCAAATTTAGTTACAGCAAAAGAAACAGTTCCAAATAGATAATAACCTTCTCATAGAAGTCTTGTATCTCCTCCTCAGTGAGGCCTTCATCCTCTCCATCACTTTCCTCCCAGCCAAGTGAACGTAAAAATGCAATCTCTTCGTCTGGATGGAGAGCTGGTTTGGTGCTATATTGCTGCTCTCCATTGCTTGAAAATTTCAGAGCTTCACTGGAAGCAGTGCCATTTTCAGTAATTACACAGCTGCTCTCAGTCAATGAGTTCACACAACAAGGGGCAGTGCTTCTGCCGGCTTCAGACTTCTCCAAGTCACAAGACATGCCATTTGGGCAAACATCAGAGCAATGGTTTCTTGTGGAACTCTTCCTTGATAGATTCTTCAAGAAATCACTTCGGCTCTCAGTTTGAAAAGCTGGTCTCTTCTCTAATGTCAACCACATAGAAGGGTTTGAATTGTTGCTAGGGGTCCTAGAGGGAGCAGATAAAGAAGTGGATGAAGCTGCTCCAGTTTGGCTGAGCACTCTGCTTCTACTGGGACTTGAGTTGTCCTTTGTGGCCAAAGAGACACCATTCAACTCTTGTGAAGCACTGACATTACGGGATATAACAGAACTAATCTTCTGTATATCTGAGTTTCCAGGAGCATGACGTGGAGAACGGCTAGGTGAACGTGAATATGAGAAGGGATACTGCTGCTGCCCTGTCTTGACCTTCGATTTCTCTGAAGGGCTAGCAACCTACAAGACATAAATACCAAACCAATTCTGAGGTTACTAATATATCACACATTTCCTGTGTGTTTTGGGACAATACTTGTTTAAATAGCTGGTGCATTTACGTCCAAGTACTTTGGGTATTGATGCACCAAGCATATCAGGGATTAAAAGCATACAACAGGACAAAAGTTATTGTGAAAAAAATGAATCCTCAACCAAGCATAAGTGAAATTCAGCTGTTATAAATTGGACTTTTGGTCATGTATAGCAGAGAAAAACATATAAACCAGGGAAAAACTGATACACTTCAAGTCAGAAAAATATGAAGGGTTTGGGTATAGGACAAAGTTATAAGCACCCAGGAAAGATAAAATCCAGAAAGTACATGATAATAAATGGACCTGCTAGGAAAGAGGTATTATGTTCAAAACCTTCAATGAATATCCACAGTTTCCTAATAAGAATAATACTAACTTTCTATTAAGGGGACAAGTTTATGGCAATAAATGGAGTTAAAATTAAATCAATCAGAAATGAACAGTATATCAGTATGCACATGAAAAAGTATTCACCAGTCATACACTATTAAAACATGGAAAAAGAAAATATATTTTGCAGATGAGATGTTGGTAGTTTAGTGGTTTTGTAAGAGAACTTCAATCAATATAGTGGTACCATGAAATTTTCTAGTGCACATAAAATACTTAAGGTGCACAAGTAACAAATTAGTAAAACTTAGTCTTCCACCACAACATAATTGAAAAATGAAAAACATCCATTACCAGGGACCTTGGCGTGGATGGCATCATGGGGATTAATAACCTAGATTGCTTAAGGGCCAACTCTTCAAGCTTTTGAGTATCAATGGATAGCTGTATTGCAAAACATACCACATGAGCCCTGAAAACATTTTAACAAATACACAGCATAAAACACAAATCAAAGTGAAACTCACTTGTGGAGGTGTAGGAGACCGAGGTGGACCCTGAGCCAATGTCTCAGCCATGCTGAGGACCATTGTGCCTGGAGCAATTGAAGATGTGCTAGCAGAATCAGTCTCAAGCATCATTACAGCCATGCTACTGCTTCCAACTGTCACAGGAATCTCATCTGATGTTGAGCTAAGACCATTGCTCGCAAGCACTGATGAAGTGCTAGTAAGCAGACTGTGAGTACTTGAGCTAGAAGATGACACTCTTCCCAATTCAGAACTACCATGTTTATCTTCTGCTCCAAGTAAGGGAAATTCCTCTTCAAACACGGTTTTATCCATTATGCCAACAACCCCAGCAACCATGTCGTCACTCTTTGAACGGTTTCTTTGTGGATTACTTACATCACCTGAACTTCTAGAGGACCAAGTTTCCATCCATCTCCCAGAATTCATAGACTGTGAGTGTCGTAATGCATCCTTCTCAAACCTATTGGACAATATGCTATTGACATAGTCAGAATAGTCATGGTTATACTGGCCATTAAACAGCTTGTCCTTGTCAAAGAAGGTGTCAATATCTTTCTCCCTTTCTCTATCATGCCGGCTTCTTCCAGAACTACTATAGGACCTTGAGAAGCCAGAACCTTTGCTACTTGAACTCCGTTGACGGCCAGAGTAATTAATATGATCTGACACAAAGGAGGATACTTGAAATGATTAGAACTGTTCAAGTTGTTTATTCCCATCATGATATATATTGAATTTTTTTTTTCCAAGCTCCACATTAAGTGAATAAGAACATCATATATGATGAATCAAAGAAAACATTTCACTTTTGGGCTTAAATAACATCACACTCTAAAATGACATTCACTGGTATGTTTATAAAGAGAAGATACAAATGTGTCTGAGTCCAAAATTTATATTGAACAAAATAAGTGTGCAATAAATTTCCTTTCTAACCCATTATGTGGTTATGGAGAATGGATGGAAAAAACTGAGCTACAATCATGAATCACACTTAAAGCTGCTTTTTATGTCATGCTATTTGTTTTCCTTTTAATCAGAATAATGCAAAAAATGGACTCAGATCTTTCTTCCTTACCTTACTGTTTTTTGAAACAATAGAAATGCTTTTAAAACTCAGATATTCAGCAACAAGCATAAACAATTACCAGAGTTCAGAGATGATGTGGGTTGGTTCCTGGTACTGGCCACCCTACTGACACTTCCACTGCTTTTCAACCATTGCGGTACTAAAGAATGCTCACTTCCTTCCATTCCTCATGTCAAATACATTAATCCTTATGTTGGGATAAAATTAATCGTGTTTCACATCAAACCTTCCAATCATCTGAACAATGCCTCTCTCTTTTCCTGGATGAATAATCCACTGCTGCATTAATTTCAATGTCTATTAAAATCATTGCCCACCAAGTAATTCTCCATATTGTTTACAAACTGAAGTCTTGCAATTCAAATTCCCAACTTACAAGTCACCAAAACTGAAGTTCTGCATGTAAGCAGAACCTGTTCACTCTGTGTCAGTGAAATGTTTGGTAATAAAACTTCAATCAATAACAAAATCAATATGATGTACGCTTCTCCCCCTGCACCCTCAAACCAAGGATGTCATCGACAAGCGCTTGTCATATGAAGCAATTTCTTTTGTTCTAAAAAGTAAAAAAGGCCAATGGAAATTTCTGATTCAGATACAGATATAATATTAACTAAAAGATCGTGTGAATACCCTGCTCTGTGCAACCACAATAAACACAAAACCAGTGTCTAATCTATTTAGTCAGAAAACTGAACCCTTTTAAACATTTAGCCAATCAAGGTTAAACAAACCCTCTCAGAACCTGAATAATAGCAACAAGGAGAAGCAGCCAATCAAAAACCGAAGGATTAAACAGAAAGAACAAATAAAACTAGTTCTCAGCCATGAGCAGAAACTAACTACTACCCAGTTCCTCAATTTGAGGAATCAGACCAAAGAAGCAACATGGGGTACATTCCGCAGAGCTTATTTCACAGCCTAAAGAGATAAAGGAGGGGACTTTGGGAGCCAGAGACAGAGAAAGCAAAAGGGGTGTCCTAGTTTCATACAAGAGTAACAGCAAGAGCAAGAAAGAAAGCTTTGATTGCGTCGAGGAGAGGACAAGGATTTTATCGTAAAGGAGTCACGAAAAATACTCAACTTTGTTTGCTTGTGCAAAGGGGTGGGGGCTTTGATAGTGTTTGGAAATGGATTTTAATTTGGTTTGGCGTTACATGTGCTGCTGCTTCATTCACCCACCACCACCACCTTGTGAATTTGTAGACGTTGTTGGCTTGTGGTTCAAGTATCTGATGGGTTTGGAGCTTGGACCTTGACTTGAGAAAGATAATGGAATGGATTAATTTATGGACTCCATTTTCCATCTTCTTTGCATGATTATTTATTAGCACGCAAAAATATAAACGAAAAACATAAACTTGGAAAAATAAAACGTTTAAGGCTTGGATAACAAGCGTAATTTAAATTTATATTAAAAGTGTAAATAAAAAAGACTTTTAGTCTTGTACTAGATTGAAATTTATGACAATTGATAAACAAGCAAGTTCTATTCGTCACCAAAAAAGTTATGGGCAAAAGAAAGAAATATCACCTTTTTTAGAGTAAAAAAAGGTTATGAGATGGCTTAAAATTGGGATTATTTTTGGCCACCGAAAAATCCTTTCAGATTTCAACGGCATATTCAGCCAAATTTTGTGCAATTATTATTATTAAAAATTGGATTTAATTATAATAAAACTTTGACGAAGGGTTTGAGCCAACATAAAAGTCATGAAGATTTGTTCACTGCATCAAACTATCATCAACTAATTATGTTAGATGCCGTGATTTTTTATGACGACTTATAGGTTTCTTAATTTGATTAATATATCCCCGCCAAAAAAAAATGATTAATATATGAACTCAATTAAAATGTGTAATCTTGATATTGAATGTGTGTAAAATAATATCTTTCTTAATCACCATTAAAGTGGGATGTATCGGTTAAATGATATATTATTTTCAATTTATTTGTTTAATAAATATCTGACTCTTTCTTCATACATAATGTTTGTTCTTTAATATATTCTTACGCAAATTTGCCAAATGTCCTTTTTTTTTATTAGATTTGCCCAATATCTTTTATAACCAATGGAATCGTTTGCTTTCTAATGTTTTCTAGAATTCTGAAAGTTTTTTTTATAGGTTTATTTGAATCTGAACTTTACGCAGTATCAAGAGTAGTTAGAAATTTGACACTTTACAAAATTCACTTAAATCGCGTTTTAACATATAGATAATAATAAGGGTGAAGGGTGGATATGCATTTTGTTCATCACTTGTTTATGCATAAATGACTTTTGCATGAGCGAGCACGTAAGAGACATGAATCAAAACCATTTCTGGGTTTTATTTTTTCACAATAGGACATCCTTAAATTAGATTGGTCGTGCACGCATCAAATTCACCCTATCGATATGTTACGGCGTTATTTATATAGGAGTGAACTGACATCTCTTATTTTCAATGGATATTGCTGCCAAATTGTTCTGGCCTTGATTTTTTCTGAAAATAAAATTAAGTATTTGGCAATCTCCTAAAAATTTCATAAGCACCTGGCAAGCTAGAACATCAATCAGGAAAGTGAAGAAGGCTAGCTAACCTTTTACAACCAAGAGAAAACTAGTGACTTTGTTGGGAGCTCAATTCTATAGTGCACCATTTTAATTATGACTAACAATAAATTTTATGTGCCAGGGAATATAATTACTTCAAAAGTAGCCCATGCATGACAATTATCGGGAAGGGTCTAGGACCTACAATTCCAGCACAAAAGAAAGATGCACTTGCTGTGTTAAACTTAAGAAACGTCTGTATGGGAAGTTTAATCCTCTTTTTACTGTAGCTGAGGAACTCTGATTTTGTGTGATGAAATGATTGGAATGAAAGTATAACAACTAGTGATCCTAGATAAATTGTCGGTCGATTTCAAATTCCCTGGAGAGAACTTCACCCATAAGTTAGCTATTAACACCACAGAGCCACAGACACATGTCAAACCTTCAAATTTCCTAGTACGATTTTCCTTTTTAAAAATCACTTCTTTTTTTTTTCTGTACTGGAACATTTATTGATATTGTTTTAGGATGAGAATTTTAAATAATTTGTAAGAGGTCACGAAATCAATCAAACTTGATATTAAAACTTAAAAACAATTGTTTCTGAAAGTTTTTTTTTTCAATTTTAATATTTAGATTGACAATTTAATAATTATTTTAGTTTATATTTTGGTATTGCTTGATCACTTGAATTATATTAAACTAATTAATATATTATGTTTCTTTCGTTTTTGTCTCTATTCCGAGACTAATTTCTTAATCACATCTTCTGACTGTTGTTTTTCTTTTGATGCCAACAATAAACTACTAACTTCATGAATCATGAATTATGATATAAAATATATTTTTTAAAATTTTTCCTCTTAATTATGTGTAATGGCGAATTGGTAATAGAAATACTAGCATTTTTTGCTCTTAATTTATTTTTTCATATTATAAGTTATATTTTTATATAATTTGAAAATAACAATTAAAAAATGAAACACTTTGTTTAATATATATATATATATATATATATATGTAATAATATTTTACATTACTAATAGAATTTAAATTTAATACACCAATAGCATTAAATTCTATTAGTAATGTAAAGTATTATTACATATATATATATAGTCATTCAATTAGATTCTATTTGCATTATTTTTTTTAAGTAATGAATGTAAGAGTTAATTATATTTAGTGCTATAATAATATATAATTAGATAATAATATAAAAAATCTTCTGTCAATATATTAAAAATAAATCCTTAATATCACATTAAAATATAATTATATATATGTAGATGAACATTTGAACAATATAATTAAGGGTAAATGGCTTTTTATCCTAACAGTAAGTGATTGATATCAATTTTGTCCCAAAAATGTTTTGATATCAATTTGTTGATAATACATTGAATTTTGATACTATATAGAGATATATGTATATCAGTTTAGTTTTCAGAATATATTTTACATCAATTTAGTCCATAAAAAATATTTATGACATTACTTTAGTCTTTGGCAATTAAGTTCCTAAAAGACACATCTAGCGTCACTTTGATTTTTAAAAAATTTATGTGACATCAAATAAATTTGTTAATCTATAAAAAATAAGAAATTAAATAGATGTGAAACATACTTGTAAAGACAAAAATGATATCATATGTATTTTTTATGGACTAAATTAATATAAAATTAAATAACTATTAATTTGATGTTGTGTGTATTTTCAATGACAAAATTAATATAAAATCTTTCATGTTTATTTTTAAGGAACTAAATTATTAATTTAGTCTAAAATTATCCATGAATTTGTTGTAGACTTTAAAATATTAGAATTAAAATTGATATTTACTTAGTAACTTAATTTTGGAAAAATTGCACTCTATCTATGTAGGCTTTGCGCATTTTATCCAAAAGTTTTACAAATATGTAAATTGAATCATTTACCATATCCTCCACTTTAATTAAAAAGTAAATGTCTAATATCTCTCAAACTTTATATTAATTGCAATTTGGTACCCTAAACTAATAAATGAAGTGCAACCTGATATCATAAATTTTTTGAGAAGTGTATTATTTTTGTTAGTAGTAGATAAAAATATTTTCGTAGAATGATGAATTTACACAGTTAAAAAATGTTATGGATTCGATTTACATTTTTAAGCATTATTATTATTATTATTATTATTATTTTGTTGTAAGTTTTACACAGTCAAGTGAAAAGGTTAAAGGGCAAATGTTTGTGGAAGAGGAACCGTTGCGAAGGGTTTTAGTTTTGGTTTGGCGAGCTAGAGAGATAGGGATAGCGTGCGTGGTTTGATGGATGGATTCATCAGAGGATGGCGGTGGAGAAGACGGAGGAGCAGCTGCGCAAGGAGATCGATGAGCTTCTACGCCGACAGCGCCAGGTCACTCACTCACTGACCCTACAGACCCACTCACTTTCCAATCACCATACGATTCCTCTCTGTGCGTGTGTTACTTGGATTGAACTGATTTTTATGTGTTGGGATCAATCAAATTTTGCAGATTACGGAGCGACAGGTCCTTCGCCCCGCAATGCACCTCGTCAATCCCCCTCTCTTCTTCTTCACGCCACTCTCATTTCTTCTTATTCTCAACTCCCTCTAGGAGGACACCGCCAAGCCAATCAAAGAAATTCCAACATGGTAGTAATTTCAACTGTATTTGCCTTCCGCATGACTCTTGAGTTACATTTGATGCTATTGCTGTAAGAACTTGTTATTCCCTGTTTGGATTCCGACATTCCTGGTGCAGAACATGTTCCAAGGGTATTGCCAAAGGACGACAATCCTCGCTTGGTTGATAGGAATAACAGAATGCTTGGTCAGCTTCTTGGAACTTTGGAGGCGCCTTACAAAATAAAAGCTGAATTCAATTGTTTATATTCTCTTGCACATGACCATATTTCTCTGATTTTATCACTGTTATTATTTCTATATTTTTCCCAGAAATTTAGAAAGGAAGACATGCAACTCTCAGGAACAGAGGCATTCATGCGACAATCTACTTCTTTGCGAAGAGTAAGTTTCCCGTTGTTACATGAAGCTTCTTCTGACTCACAAGTGATCTGTGTGTGTGCAATGCTTCGAGCTGACCACCTCTGTCCTTAAAACAGTATATGTAAAGTGGACTTTAGTCAATCTGTCTAGTTGTGCTTAGGTTTGCAGAATTATGAACCATACTTTTCTCAATAAATTTGTGCATGGTCACTATCATCATAACTCACATATATATATGAAATGAAATCTTTTCTAGAGATGGCTAACTGAAACATTTTGAATTTTTGATGAATGCGTTATGTGGGAATGTCCATACTTTGCTGTTCTGCACAAATGGCCATTTGGCATGCTACTATTGCTAGGCTTTATTGTACAGTACAGATAGATTTCAGATTAGGACTTCTTTGTTATTATTAGCTATTGGTAGGAGCATAGAATACACTACGTTTTTCCTTAATCCAACTGTAGTTATGCTCTTCCCTTCATGATCTTTATAAAATGGCAAAATGCAGTTAAATGTCCATGAGATTTGGTGGTGTGGTAGTAACACGTCCATTTTAAACACTGTCCATTTTAAACACTGAAAGCCTCTTGCCAGTTTACCATCTCTCTGTTTTGTAAGATAACATCTATTTTTCATAACAATTTCAAATACTTTGGAACGTTTTGTAGGCTGAGCAAAGAGCACGAGAAGTAAGGGAAAGGCTAAGAAAAGAACAGTGTGAACAGATTGCTGAAAAACGAGGAGAGACTTGGTGGGCTTCCAAATGACAACAATTCTTTGGCCTTCATAATAGATGATAAAATTTCTTATGATCCCATTAACATTCTTGTGCTTCTATTTGTTCCCCTATTTCTTATCAGACTCTTAGGGAATGTGTGGCTGCTAAGACAGATGAAAAGAAACTGAGTTGCTTTTTCTTCAGTGGAGTGAGCATCAAAAGAAACTAAGCACTTTCCTAAGGTTTGTCTCCTTCAAATTTAAAACTAATGAGGCAGGAGTCTTGTCATGACAGATTCTTTGATAGTCACTCCAACAAATAGGAATAAATAATTCCTGACATCATGGGATGGTTTATTTCTCTCCAGGTTATTATTTATTTTGGTCCAAAAGTGTCCATATTCACATTTTATTGGGATGAAGATAAGTTTCTGTTCATGTGCATTGTAGTGTTGGAGCAACTTGATGATTGAATATTTCCTGCTAATTGCAGGATTTTAGGTAGCAATATGAAAGTTTTCCTTTGATAATTTTTTACCCTTGTTTGATTGAACGTGGGTATATGTTTCCCCCAGGACTAAGGCAGAGCCTCCTATATACTATTTACCTAAGAAGCCCTTGGATGAAGATGCTACATCAGTTGAGAAGCGGAAAGAAGAGATTTGACACTTGGAACTTGAAAAATTAAATGTGATTGTCAAAGTTAGATACTCTTAAGTTGTTTATTCTTCATCTTATATGATATCATTTAGGCGACTATGGGCAGCTGTCCAGCATTAGCCTGGTCACCCTGGTCATTAGCCTATTTTTCTTTTGTTGTCTCATGGATAAGAGTTCATGCTTGCAGATATGGGCGGAATTGAGCCAACCCAGTGACCCTGGTCAGATGAAAAATATTAATCTATTTTTCTGTTGTTGTCTAATAGATACTTAGGGTGCATTTGTGCAAATAGGGGTGGAATTGGGCCAACCCAAGCTCAAACTTTGGTCTTCAACTTATGTATTTTTTCTAAAAAAATACAATTAAATACTAAAGCTACATTATTAAAAGTGCTTTTTGATAGAATTGATGATAATTATTATATCAGACTTCTAGTGAAGCTGAGCCAAGCTTTTCAAACTTGTTGATACTTCAATATGATAAATTGCAAATAAATTGGTTTGATGTTGGCTTTAATATGTAACACATGGGGTTTAGTATACTGAAAATGTATTGTCAACTTGTAGGCTTTTCTAGAATGGAACAATGCAAGGAGAGAGGAATTGTCAGAGTATCAGAAACAGATTGGGGAACAGTACCTTGCAAACGTTGATAAGGAGATGGAGAGGTGGCAAAATGCAAGAAAAGCAAGGAAAGTAAATAATGATCAGAACTTACAGGAAACTATGGACAAAGAATTGGATACACATAGGCTTGAGCATGGTCCCAAGAAAAGAAAAATGCCTGGTGGAAGCAACAATGAAGATGATGAGGATGTGGAAGATATTAATGTTGGAGAGGATGATATGATGGATGATATCTTAGAGGTTGATTCTGGTAGAAGGGTTGATGAAACAAGCATGGCTGAAGCAAGTAACCCGAGCACAGATTCTGCAGCTGATTCTGATAATGTAGACCACAATTGATGGCCTGTCAGGTCAAACAGTTTTCAAGCATTCAATGAGGTTTAAGTTTTCAGGCATGTCATTATTGGTTGTGCATGAAGCGGATACAGTTTCGGCTAAGGATTCCTGGATGGTTCTGTTGGACGTGCCTAGTCTTCCCTCATGAGTAAGCTTAGTTAAGGTGCCAGGGCATCTGGTTCCCCACCACCCCACCTGGTATCCATTCTTGTAGCTTTTTTTTTTCCTTTTAAATCAGCAATATTCAGACGTTATTAGACTTAGTTAATCTAGTTGTAGTTAGGTCAGTTTATTACGTTGATAAAGCTTTAGCGGCGCTAGTTTTCTTTATTTACAAGCGGATTATTTCTTAAGAAAAATAAATGTTAAATTACTTGAATCTACTAAGTATTAGTCATGTTTCAGTCATGCTCCAAGCAATATTCAACTTCTGCCGTCAATAGCTTGGCACCCTTTTTCTCAGTACAGATATTCTCCTCATGTCCAAAGTGACCGATACATATTGATTCCTTTGGTATGGGTTTGGCACTTCAGCCATTAGGATCCGCAAATGGTAGCTAGGACACCCTATTTTGGGCTCTGGCACTCCTGGAACCCAAATTTTGGCACCAAGACATATAGCATTAATCTTCCGGAGACCACTTCTTTAGAATAAAAATGTTATAAATATTGCTTTTACTGTAGAATCCAATTCGTTTCTTGTCAAGTTTGGTAAAGTTTGCACTGTCCCCGGACCTGGAATTCTCTCAGTATGGACTTTTTTCGAGTAGGTTGGGGTTGAAGAGGAGGTGTGGTCATACGTAGACCCTA
This sequence comes from Dalbergia oliveri, assembly GCA_030441495.1. Classification (NCBI taxonomy): domain Eukaryota; kingdom Viridiplantae; phylum Streptophyta; class Magnoliopsida; order Fabales; family Fabaceae; genus Dalbergia; species Dalbergia oliveri. The sequence continues at coordinate 40,954,439 of JAMLFY010000002.1, read as the reverse complement.
GAAAGCAATCTAGAGACGAGTGGAAAGGAGTTATAGAAGAAAAGGAGCCGCCACATGGGAGTAAAAGAAGCCTCATCAAGGAGATATTCATCCTCAATAGAATATGATATTTGATATATTGATAGCTCTATATATAACAGTAGTTTTAATTTGTCATTCAAGGTGAGGACAACAACCCGAGCATTATATCTATAATTAAACCTAGATGGTATCAGACGTGTATACAATTGTACAGTTGAGATTTGTGTAGGTAACATTCTTAATGTACTATGCAATGATTCGAGCATTGTAGTTGTAGGTTTGTAACACAGTGGACTTTACCCCGAGGTTAACTCATTAATACTAATAATCGGGTGTTTAATGTACACAAGAACTAACAGGACTTATACTCGTATATGAAGACCATTGCCTTAAGAAAGAAGGCATTCATTACTATATTTAAAATAGTCGCTTCTCACATGAAGAGACAAAGTGGAATTATAGAGACATATTCTCAAATAAAGTGCTGGACTGCGTACCTTTTAGAACACAAGTAAAGGAGCCCTTTCCAACGAGCTGACACTGAAAAAGGGAATTGAAAGGAAGTTTCCAACCTCGTGGTTCCAAATGAGCCAACCCAGCTTGTAACTTTTGTCTATTGGAAACCTTTTTTCTGCTATGGATGGTATTGTATCATTTTGTTTGATTATTTATGGAAACGGCACGTAGGATTATTGCTGCTGATTCAGCTTTCGGGCACTATTTTCACTTTTCTGCACTTTATTGCTGCTGAACTCTTCATGTTACACCGAAGGAACCAACCGTAATTAGCTCCCTCCTTCTCCATCTTCCATTGATTTGAAATTATAGACTTCTGTTTTGCCACCCTCGGGTATGATATGAGGCACCCTTAGTATGCTGTTAATTGAGTGCAAATGCATGAACCAACGTAGTGGGATCCATATGGTTCTATCTTTTTGCGTTTGCGGCATGAGAAACAAAAAAAAAACTCTAGAGTTATTGCTCAAAAGTTTCTCATTTTGTTATGGTGACGTAAAGTGATATCTGGGCTGGAGAAAAAACTCAGCAACTTGGTCCTTCCCTTCCAGGTCCCGGCTTCCAGCTTTTTAAAAATCAATTTTTTACCTCTTGATCAGAATCTTCTTTAATGAATATATGTTTTGTACATATAGTATTTACTTTCTTATGTGTCCAGCTTCACTTTGTTTTGATTTTGAGTCATTATATGAGAAACAACCCTCTTTCCAATCATTAATAATAACAGTCCTAATTTTGGATCCTGCCCGATCATCTCTGGTCACCGTGTAAAAAGAAGAGGAAAACGAATTGGTAAAGAATCTGTTACAAATTGCAAGCTCAAGGGTTTTCTTAGTGGGAAGGCAATTGCATTGATCTTGTTGGTGCTTAACTATCTAGAGAATCATCTTTAATTAATTGAATAATCCGCTGCAATGTGACATTTGCTGCTTATTTGAGAAACGTGACTATCAACCTAGTGTTGAAACCACCAAGCTAGCCTTATGCTTTAGTTACGTTCTTTCTTAATAAAAAAAATGGCCATTTCCTCACTTTCTGATATTCGATTCTTCTTGCAGCCTTAACAAGTCCTAATATTGCCAATAAACTGCTTATATATACCTATATTTTCATTACATTAAACACACCGAGGTTTGAGCTTGTTATGAAAACTACAGAGCTTTTGTTAGAATCCTCCTTATTTACGGATTGCGTTTCCCTCCCCAATGAGGATAGAGTACACATAAATTTCTAATCAATTATCAAATTAAGCTAATTAATTCTTTACATATTAAGTGATTATTTAGCTCAACTAACAACCTTTAAAATATCTCTACCCAAAACAAAACTACCTTTTGTATCAGAAAAAAAAACCTTCTTTAAAGTATTATATAAGTAAATATTTATGTAATGAGTAATGTTATTTTGATATAAAAAAATAATCACTGCATGGAGAGACATGCAGAGCTTTTAACTCACCTTCGTTACAGCCTTCGTCTCTTTATTTCTATATTGTTTACTCTTGCTTGCTGCTATCCATTTTAGTATATCAACAAAACAACATTATTCTTATTTTATGTATTCTCAACAAGCATACTTTCCGAAAAAAGGAATCCGGTTTGCAAGTAATTTTATCCTTTTTAAGCGACAAGTCACTCCATACTCAAAAGCCATTATTCTTCTCACTCACTCACCGCTCTCCATTCAGCCACAGCAAACACACTGCGGGAGAACAAAGCCAACCCCAAACCCAACCTAACCACAGAACAGAGAGAGAGAGAGAGAGAGAGAGAGGATAAAAATAATAATGACAACAAGATCAGGAAACCCACCTCAACCAAACTTAGACCACCGCAGACAAAGGCCACCACTACCACCGCCACCACCATACTCCTACAATCAACACCGCCACTACTACGCGGCGGCGCCATCATCGCCACGACCCTCTTCATCCTCAGCCTCCTTCAAACGCTGCTGCTGTTGCCTCTTCGTTCTCCTCACGTTCCTAGCACTCCTAGTCCTAGCAGTCATCCTCATCATGGTGCTAGCCGTAAAGCCCAAGAAGCCACAGGTGGACCTTCAGCAAGTGGATGTACAGTACGTGGGAATCACCTCTAACGACCCCGCAACCGCCACGCTCTCCCTCGCAATACGGTTACTGTTTTCGGTTGTGAACCCGAACAGGGTTGGGATCAGGTACGGGGACTCCAGGTTCACTGTCATGTACCGGGGGATACCGTTGGGAAGGGCAGAAGTGCCGGGGTTCCACGAGGAGCCGCACAGCGTGAAGGATGTGGTTGCCACCATCGCCGTTGATCAGGTCAGCTTGCTGCAGGCCGATGCGGCTCAGTTGATCAGAGAAGCCATGGTCGATGACCAGGTCGAGTTTCGGGTACTCGGCGATGTCTCTGCCAGGATACGGGTCCTTCGCTTCGATTCTCCTCGTGTTCAGGTCTCTCTCTCTCTCTCTCTCTCGTGTTTGTTTTCTGTTACAGTTAATTGAGCTTTTAATCAGCACCAACGTCCCATGTATATTTGTAGAGACAACATAATCTTTCTGTTAAATCATGCTGTCGAGGATGTTGCACTCTGTATCTGCGAATTCCACAATCCTCTGCTTCATAATTTTATTTTTTTTCAAATCACTAACTCGCGCTGCGCAGATGACAATGTGATCACGTGCGTCCAGTATAATTTTGTTCTGCATTAGGCTACGGAAAAAATAGATATTAATACGATTGCAATTTAGTAATTAATTTTAATTGAAGTACTCTTTAAATTTTTGAACTGATTTGCTATTTTTTTTTGTTACTTCTTTATTATTTGTAGTAGAGACCAAGGTGAAATGATTTTAAATAATTTAAAAAGTGGAATGTATGTGCAGTGCTACATATGTTAGTAAAGTGCAAAACAGCAATTTTTCCCTTTTGTTTTAGTATATAGTGTGATAGTACTATACATAAGAGAAAAGAAAAAAAGTAGTTTGATACTAATTAATGTTCGAAGATTTTCAGCTTCTTTCATCCATTCATAATCTTCGATTTCTCTAATCTGATTGGATACATTTTCTTATTTAGTGTGTCAATTGAAAGGTAGAAATAAAGAGATAAATTTTTATTAATAAATTTTATATGTAATTTTTACATAAAATTTATTCATAAAAATTTATCTTCATTTTCCAAAACAAAACACACTCTTAGAAAGAAAAAAGAAACAGAAAGGATGTTGAAGTTCTGCTGCATCACCTCTGAGTCACGTTCACGTTCACTTATTAAAGTAGATCCTTTGGTTGTGTCCCTTTCCACTTTTGTGTTTTGGCTTGGTTCCTTTTGTTTTTGGTTTATTTCTGTACCTCCTATCTTCTCCTATCTGTGAGCGTATAGTGCTTCTTTGTGATTGGAATTCTTCAGGTTTTGGCGGTTTGGATTTTATCCTTACTTTTCTACCTTTTCACTGTGAAAATTGTTGTGGTAAGAACATTTCCTAAATTAAGCAAAAGGATGTTCAGTTAAATATTTCACTAGCATTCTTTTTTAAAGTGATATGTTCTAGAACGGAGAGTGTTAGAACCTCCTAATTTCCAAGTTTTAACATGTTCCTTTTAAAAATGCACTAAATACATAGTTGAGACGCGAGGCTTGTGTTTGGCAAATAGAAAATGGATGAACTGAAAGTGTGTTGAAAAATGCCTCTTCATGTATTGCCTTGTTATTTCTCAATACAAACGCAGTTTTCTTGTATTTTGCTGTTTTTTCGGGTAAGGCGATCCTATACACGTGCTAGATTAGACTAGGATTACTTTGAAAATGAAGCTTCCAAATGTCCAACTCTACTTCCATTTCTCTATCCTTTTAGGCCAAGTGAAGTTATCGCCATGTGACTCCCCTGTGGGAGCAAATCGTGAGGTGTCATCGTCATGTGTCCGTATACTGATATACAGCTGGGGGAACATATGAATCGATCCTTTTAACCCCCCATAAAGGCTAAAGCTGTGGCTTTTTTTATCGCTTTCTTTTCTTGCTTGCTTCAAGTTCCTTGTTTTCTTCTTTATAGTAGCCATTGTTTTAATCATTAGTCTTTGTTTCTGCCGATAGATTAATAATGATAATGAACTCAACTATATACAGGTCGCGGTGGATTGTGTTATAGTGATTAGCCCACGAAAGCAGTCTCTGACATACAAGCAGTGTGGAATCGATGCACTGAATGTTTAACGGGTACTCATCACACAAGACAGCTTCAATTTTCCTTGTTTCCCACTCAATTTTTCTTCACACTCACTTGACTCTAATTTCTTCGAGTTATTTGAGGAGGAAATGAGAAGGGTGAAAAGAGAGATTGAAAACTTGGATGGGCTGTTACAAATGAGTTTTGAATGGTAACCAAAATGAATTCTCACGGAATTGCCGATAACTGCAAAGATGAGGAGGAAGATTTCAGGAGATTATTAAATTAAGATATTCAACATTTTGTGAAAGAAAATTTTTCCATTTGTTACTTTACTTGGAAGACAAAATCCTGCGGACAACGTGTAAACTGTAGAGTACAATTCAATGAGTAGCTGAGGTATTGCTTGCTTGCTTGCTCTTTCCCCTCAACTCTTTTGGGGCTTTTGGAAACTGTAGAAACTTAAATTAGCCCTTCTAATACGAGGTAGTCGTTTATAAATGCGGCTTTTCTTTTCTTTTTATACAAAATGTGTATAAATCCTTTTTAATATCTACTCTAAGTTGGCCGGACCTGCTGTAATATTAAACTATTTTTACTCGGAAACCACAATGGTTCCGGCTTTTCAGTAAATTCATAATCCTTGCTTACCCTATAAATACGCTTAGAACCCCAATTAAAATTTGTTTATAGTTGCGATTTACATGTTTTCACAGAAGTTTTTTTTTGGTCAAGAACAGAGAAAAGTTTTGCTGCCAGCTGCTTTTCATTTGTTATTGACTGATCGGGCCAAAGCCCAAAAATACAAAGCAACTAGAAATCGACACTCACATGGCGGGCCAAAGAGGCCCCACAGAGATCACCAATAAGGTATTTCATTCCACTCTGAAAATATGTTCTGACCAAATATATATATATATATAAAAACTCTGAAAAATGTGATGACATTGGATGCTATTTATATTTGTCTTATCAAAACAGTGTTAACAACAAAAGTTGAACCTAAGTATTAGAACCGAAATTTGTAATGCTTATTTTATAAATTGTATAAATTTGTTCTTACATTTTTTCCCCACTCGACGATATTACTTAGAGTGGTAAAATTTTCTTTTGTTGGTTTCGTTTTAGTTTAATATATATATATTTGTTGAATTACTTTCATATCAAATGAGATAAGTGCTAACTCAACTTCAAAAAGGAAACTTCAATAAAATTGAGTTTATAATTTTCATACACTCTCTAATCAAATTATTTTATCTATATGACTTTTTATTAGTGAATATGAGTGAATAAAAATTAAACTCTTCTGAACTAGTCTACCAATAAAATTATTCTGAAAAAAATATTCGCCTCATTAAATTTTTTTGACAAAAGAAATCCCCCCCAAAAAAAAATAAAATCCGATTTTTCCACAAGTTTTTTTTTTTTGAAAAAAAAAATCCAAAATAACGTTACAATGTCGACGAAACTCTCATTCTTCTGCAAAGGGGGAAGGAAAATAAAAACTCGGAAACAGATCTGCGAGAACGTGCCAGAGGCAGAGCTAGTGCAGTGTGCAGAAGAACCAAACCTGAAACTGAAACGGTGAAACCCTACCTCTGATTCATTCGAATTCCATCTCCCTTCAGCAACCAACCATGTCTCTGAATCTCCGCCAGAAGCAAACAGGTAAGTAAATCTCCAATCCCTCAATTTCTCAATTCCAATCCAAACAAATGCATTCATTGGTCGATTGAATTGAATGGATTCTCTTGCAGAATGCATCGCGCGGATGCTGAACCTGAACCAACCGATCAACGCGGCGGCGGGCACGGCGAACGAGGAGGTGTACAAGATCCTGATCTACGACAAGTGCTGTCAGAACATCCTGTCCCCTCTGATCCACGTCAAGGACCTCCGCAAGCACGGCGTCACCCTCTACTTCCTCATCGACAAGGACCGCAACCCCGTCCACGACGTCCCCGCCGTCTACTTCGTCCAACCAACCCCTCACAACCTCCGCCGCATCGTCTCCGACGCCTCCCGCTCCCTCTACCACTCCCTCCACCTCAACTTCTCCACCTCCATCCCCCGCCCCCTCCTCGAAGACCTCGCCTCCGGAACCCTAGCCTCCGATTCCATCCAACGCATCTCCAAGGTCCACGATCAGTACTTGGAATTCGTTACCCTCGAAGATAACCTCTTTTCCTTGGCCAACAAGTCTTGTTATGTTCAGCTTAATGATCCTTCTGCTGGTGACCGCGAAATTGAGGACATTGTGGAGAACGTTGTTACTGGTTTGTTTTGTGTTCTTGCTACTCTTGGTGTTGTGCCTGTTATTAGGTGCCCCCGCGGTGGACCTTCTGAGATGGTTGCCTCTGCGTTGGATCAGAGGCTGAGGGATCATTTGTTGTCTAAGAATAATTTGTTTACTGAGGGTGGGAATTTTGTTAGCTCGTTTCAGCGGCCGGTTTTGTGTATATTTGATAGGAATTTCGAGTTGCCGGTTGCGATTCAGCATGATTTTAGGTACCGGCCGCTTGTTCATGATGTGCTTGGGTTGAAGCTTAATAGGCTGAGTGTGCAGGGGAGAAAGGTGGGATGAGGTCTTATGAGTTGGATAGTTCGGATTCGTTTTGGGTGGCGAATGGGTCGCTGGAATTCCCTGAGGTTGCGGTGGAGATTGAGACCCAGCTGAATAAGTATAAGAAGGATGTGGATGAGGTGAACAAGAGGACTGGTGGGACTCATGGCGCGGAGTTTGATGGGACCGATTTGATCGGGAACACAAAGCATTTGATGAATGCTGTGAACTCGCTGCCTGAGCTGACCGAAAGGAAGCAGGTGATTGATAAGCACACCAACATTGCAACTGCGTTGCTGGGAGAAATCAAGGAGAGGTCGCTCGATTCTTATGCGAAGAAGGAGAATGACATGATGGTTAGAGGGGGAATTGAACGGAATGAGCTTCTTGGTGTGCTCAAAGGGAAGGGAGCAAAGATGGATAAGCTTCGGTTTGCAATCATGTATCTCATATCATCTGAAGGCATTAATCAGTCGGAAGTGGAGGCTGTGGAAGCGGCACTAAGAGAGTCAGAGGTTGATACTGCTGCTTTTCAGTATGTGAAGAAGATCAAAGCATTGAATGTTTCCTTGGCATCAGCAAATTCTGCCAGCAGAAGTAATATTGTTGACTGGGCTGAGAAGCTCTACGGACAGTCAATTAGTGCAGTCACAGCTGGTGTGAAGAATCTGTTATCTAATGACAGGCAGCTGGCATTGGCAAGGGCAGTTGAAGCCTTGATTGAAGGGAGGCCGAATCCTGAAATCGATTCATATCTTGTACTCGATCCTCGTGCTCCTAAGTCCGGTGCAGGAGCAAGTAGCAGCCATTTGAAAGGACCATTTAAGGAAGCAATTGTATTCATGATTGGTGGTGGTAATTATGTTGAATATTGCAGTCTGCAAGAGCTTGCACAACACCAGCAGCCTCCAAAGCACATTATATATGGAACAACAGAAATCCTAACTGGAGTGGACTTTGTAGAGCAGCTTACATTGTTGGGACAAAAGATGGGTTTGGGTAATGCTGCTGCTGCTGCTGCCTCTACCTCAACTCAGTAGTTCAGATGTTGATTGTGTTCGCATTTCAGTTTGCCAATTTATTCTTTATTTCACAAACTAAAAAACCACAGACATTGAAGTGAGATGGGGGAAGTCAATCTTCTTTTGATGTTCATTGTCTAAGAAAGGATGACGAGTTCTGTGCTTATACAGTGCATCCTTGATTATAAAGCAAGGGCATTGCTGCTTTCTTAGTAGTTTCCTGTAGCACTACCATTCATGCTTCATTTTTATTGTAGTGAAAAAGTTTTTCATTGAAAAGCATGATGTCTTGCCTTTAACACAGCCTTAATGCTTTATTTTCATAGTAGTGGGTCTAGTGACAAGTGAAAAGTTTCAGTCATTGAAAAGCATTATGTACTAATTGGATGAGTTTCTGTAATTCGATATATACTCCTCTTCTTACAACATTCTTGAAACGCTCTGACAGACCAATTCTAACTGGAGCATCCAAAACATTAGTTTGACAGGTCTGTTTGACCTCAATCATTAGTATCCAAAACAGGTATTTGGTTAGAAGTTATGTTGATTACCAGGGTGATGTCTATTTCTAGTTTCTAATTTTTCTTTTTCTTGTCAAGCCTAACATCAAATCAAAGAGAGTAAATTTCTTTAGCATTCTGAGTTTGCTATACTGTAAGTCTGCAGCCCGTTGGCATCATCGTCTTCAACAGATGATGTTTTATTATATGGTTCTACAAGAACCAAAGTTTTGATATGTATATGTCGCATGCATCGTGTTGAAATCAGAACTTTCACACCAACTGTTTTGTTTTAAGGTTATTGCCAGTTATTTACTGTTCCCTCCACGTATGAAGTGGACACTAGGCTAAGAAAAAGGTGAAAAGTTCAGCACCAAAAACAAAGGTGATTAATTTGTTATCGATCGTGAGTTTATATATAAATGGACCGCAAGAAGGTTGTATTAAAATGGCCGTCCCTCTACAATCTCATCTGATCTAAGGTGGATGGCCACAGACTACAGTAGTTCTAATTACACATTCAACATGTTTTTGTGATCTAAGTCTAGTAATCTAGTTACTTTGGGTAGATGCACGGCCAACAACTATTGGCATGGAGAAATTGTTAAATGTCCATTGAATACCAGTTGAATGGTGATACCAAACAGACCCAGTGACCCTTGTGGGCATGGGAATGAAAATTTGCTTATTATTACATCTTATTGAAAATTTGTTCCAGTACTATTCCATAATCCTTCACATCGTATTCAACTGCGAGATCAGTCCGCTATCAAGCGTTCAAAAAATGTAAATTTGTATCAACAAAATCTGATAATACAGACAAAATATAACGAGGATAATCACAGATTTCCAATTGACCAAGCAGTAGTTGAGTTATTTTCATCCAAAATTAAATTTGGGTTCTCTACGTTAAATATTAAAAAAAAGGGGTTCTCTAAGGTCAATTACTCTATGAATAGAGTTTGATCCTTTATTTTCAATCCAATGCCAAGTGTTGCCTAAGAAGCGGCTCATGAGTACAACTGTACAAGATTTTTCTTGAGAAGCTGGGACTATTTGTTTTGCAGAAAACAGTTTTCATTTTCAGTTTGAGTTTTCAGTTTTTTCAGTTTTTCCTTCATAAATCTGGAAAACTGAAAATTATTTTCAGCAAAACAAACAGCCCCTTACATTTCTCTTATCAACTGCAAGCCAATTGATAGAGCCATAAGGTCGATGCAAACCAAACCAAAATGACAAATGCTCCATTCTGCAAGGGAAGACTCCAGGTATTACTGCATACAGGCAATGTTTTCCCGTTGCCATCATTCATGGTGTCAAATTAATTTGCCAGCCCCACATCCACTTACCTCCATTTTATAGTTGGCACTCAGCTATGAGTGCTGGCCGGCTGCCAAGTAGACGCACAGTCAGGATGATGTTCGCACTTCAGTTCAGGATTTGCTTGAGGTGCAACTCCTTGATTATTCTGAAAAAATAAAGTTGATTGGAGATAATCAAATTACCTATTACATTTCTGCACAGATAATTATGATCAGTTCCTTGTCCATTAGTTCTCATCAATCATAGTTCACTAAATTTCTGCTTGTCTTATCAAGAAAAATTATTTGAGCAGCAGTTGAAAAATTGCAACAACATACCCATCTTCCAGCCATTGGGAGTTGAAACCACTTATTGCTGTCACTGGCAAACAGATCCGTCAAAAGAAACCTGATTTTAGTTATGAGATCTATGACAGAAGCACGCAAGCTCCAATTTCACGAGTTATACTCATCCAAGAATTAAAGAAATGCTACTTACACTTACCTCCGAAACTTCACCAGAAGGCATGCTATTTCTTCCAAGTCAAATTAACATTTAGATCAATGTCTACTCTATCCAGACAGGCTCGTGTTTTCTGTCTGATAATAACATGAGTGAAGACGTTAAGTTGAATGTGAGCATCTCTAACAAAAGCATGATCTGATATCCATTGCTGAGTGAAGCAACAATGAAGTCTTCCTAACAGCAGTGAAATTATCATTGGCGATTTTAAGAGTCTACCCAACTATACCCTGTTTGCTTCTTGACATTATTTTTTTCCATCAGCATTCTTACTCGCTCAGCATCATCCCATTGCCCCATATCAGCATACATATTACATAACAAGACATAAGGAGCTGAACTTTCCGGTTCAAGACTTATCAAAGCGTTGGCTGCAACTTGGGCGAATTCTACATTGTTATGCACTCTACAACCACCAAGTAATGCACCCCACACAGCCTTATCAGGTTTTAATGGCATGCCATTTATCACATCCATAGCTTCCCGAAGCTGCCCCTGCCGTCCCAAGATGTCCACAAGAGAGGCAAAGTGCTCAACCTGTGGTTCAATACCGTAGTCATTAATCATGGAATTGAATTGCCTTCTCCCTTCTTCAACTAATCCTGCATGTGTACATGCATTCAAAACCGAAATGAAGGTTATATAGGTAGGGCGAATTTTAAGCCTCTGCATCAGTTTGAAAAGTTCTAGAGCCTCTGAAGATAAACCATGAGATGCATAGCCTCCAATCATTGCATTCCAAGTTATCACATCTTTATAAATTTTCATCTCATTAAATACAAAGCGAGCATCAACTATTGCCCCACATCTCGAGTACATGGTAATGAGGGAATTATTTATTGGAACATCTGGAAGAACAGTCTTTGTGACAAGCTGATGGATCTGTTTGCCAAGGTAGAGATCCACCAACCCAGTACACACACTAAGAATTGAAGATAAAGTGTGTCTATCTGGCCTCTCTCCCTCAATTTGCATCTGACAAAAGAGCTTAATAGCACCCTTGTAGTCCTCATTTTTCTCATAGCCAGCTATTATTGAGTTCCATGAGATTAGGTTTTTGCAGGGCATCCTCTCAAAGAAATCTTTTGCTAGTTTTAAATCACCAATCTGCGCAAACCCAGATATTATTGAATTCCATGAAAGTGCATCGGGACTGGGCATTTTGCTGAAAAGCTTTAAAGCCTCTTTCATGTCTAACACTTGAACATAGCCGCTAATCATGGTGTTCCAAGAACAAGTATCTCGCTTCTTCATCCTATCAAAGAGCTCCCTAACAGAAACAAAGTCTCCCACTTTCACATAGCACATCATCATCGAATTCCACGAGACCACATTTCGCTTGAATCTCCTTTCACCCTCATTTTCTTCACCTTGATCATCTGGAAGCCCATCAAAAAGGCGCCGTGCTTCTTCCACCATCCCTCTTTGACCATATCCCGCGATCAAGGTGTTATATGCAGCCACCAAATCATCCTCCCCATCATCCCCATCCCCACATTCAAGCAAAATCCTAGCAGCCACATCCAACTCACCATTTCTAACAAGCCCCGATATCAGCGCATTAAGAGAAGCCAAATCACGCTCCGGCATCCTCCTAAAAAACCCAACAGCCGAATCCACATCACCATTCAACAAAAACCCAGTGATCAAAGCATTGGAGGACACAACATTCCGCTCAGGCATGGCATCAAACAGCTTCAAAGCCTCCTCCATCCTCCCATTCTTGGCATACCCGCTGATGACCGTGTTCCAAGAAACACAATCTCGTTCCGGCATTTCATCAAACAGCTTCCTCCCCTCCTCTACGTACCCACTTCTGCGGCACGAAAAGTAACCGGAAATGATGAGGTTCCAAGAGACAATGTCCCTCTGGGGCATTTCGTCAAACAGTTGGCGTGCCTTGGCCATCTCTCTGCGATGCACGTAACCGCTCATCATGGAGTTCCAAGTAACGGTGTTTCGGTGCTTCATGGAATCAAAGAGTTCCCTGGCTTCGCTTAATCTGCCGGTTCGAATCAAATGGGACATCTTTTTGTTAGAGTGGTACAGTAACTGTGGTGTCTTGTTGGTTTGGGTTAGAGAAGCAAAGCTGCTGCGATAACATGAGATACGAGGAGTAGGGGAATGTCTCTGCTGCTCAGTTTCATGAGGCCGCTGTACAGCGTTGCCATGGTCGAAATATTGCACTTCATGCTGATGAAAATGTTCATCCGCCAACCCCATTTGGCCATTTACATATTACTAGTTAGCATTATTGGATGAGGTGAAGTGCAATTTTCATTAGAGTGAAGCTTCAATAATAGGGTGAAACTTGCGTTAAGCATCGTTTATATGGGTTTTGTTGCTCCATATTTATCAAAATATGAGAAGTTTGGCAAAACGGGGCTTTGCAGGGGTGTACAAAGCGTTGCGTTTGGCCAGGTTGAATAAAATCGGACCTTTTTTTTTAGATTGGATGAATCTGATCTGATTAGCCACATAGTCAATTCAACCTTTAAATAACTTGTGAGGATTTAAATATTATACATAATAAAATTATAAAATCACACAAGTAAAAAATAAAATTTAAAAAATATTTTATAATATTTATTTTAAAATAAATCATCTTAATATAAAAATAGTATCAAGTTATAAAATATATTAATTATATAATAAAATCTTATAATTTTTAATAAATTGTTATAAAAAATTTATCTATAAAAAATTATTTAATTTCAAGATGAATAAACTAACCCAACGGTTAACTTAACCTAACATGAAAATTACACCAAATTAATTTTTAAGACTTAAACCAACCAATATGCTTTGAGCGATTCAGGTTAAAGCTTAGTTGGTTGTAATATCCTAGAGTTTTAAATAGAGCATATTTAGCTAAAAATAAATAAAATAAAATAAGTAATCTATCATTAGTGATTATGGCAAATTCAACCATAAATTAAAAGAAAAAGAAAAGAAGAAATCCGCCCGGACGTTTGGTAGAGTGAAAAAAGTCATAATAATAAATATATAAATTTAATTTTAATAAGTTGTCAATATTAAAAAAAATTCAATTATATATTGATATAATCAAAACGATTTTAGCTCAATCACCCACTATTTAAATCTTGTAAAATGAAGCATATGATTGAATCACACTACAAAACTATTTTATTAAACTCTAAATATATAACCCACCAAAGCTTACAGCGAGCATCTAAACAGCTTCGTATTCTTGTAAATATTTTCAAATTTCCATAGTGATATGTATAACAAAAACATCAGATAAAATTTTATTCAAAATAGTTGACACTTGACACTACTTTTTGTTAGTATCAAACCTGAAGCCGAACTTGGACATGCAGAAGAAGACGCCTGTGATACAAGTTGATGTAGTAAGCTAGCTATACTTTGCTTAGTCAGCATTTAGGCGGTTAGAACTTAGAAGTTAGTTAGAAGTTTCTATTCGATGTACATGATGTAGCAATCATAGCTACACCTTACCTCATGTATATAAACTCAATTTGTTCATTCAATAAACAAGAGATCATTTTCAGCCTCTTCAAGCTCAAGTTATACTACTTTTCTCTCAATTTCTCTTTCATTTCTCAGTTCTTGTGATGGTATCAGAGCTCTAATACAGAGCTCTGCTGCGCATCATAGTCATGGTGAGAAACAACAACAATTATTGCGGTGCGTTGTTAAATCAAGATCAAGATCAGAATCAGCACCAACTTCAAAGCCTGGCTGATCTGGTAATGGTTTCTCCACCGCTTCCTGGTGCAAATTATCACGTTTGGTCTCGTGCTATAAAACAAGCCTTAATTTCTAAAAACAAATTCAAGTTTGTCAACGGATCAATTTCGAAGCCTGAGGAGTTCAATCCATTGTTCAAGATCAATTTCTTCATTCTAGGATTATGAACTCTCTTACTCCTTCGATTGCGAAGAGTGTTGATGCAATTGAATTGGCATCGGATGGGTGGCTAGATTTGAAAGAAAAGTTTTCTTGCGACGCAATGAGGAATGCAAGAAAATATAAAACGTCAGGAGTATGTACTTAGAAGTTTAGGTGGAGACAAATTGATTAGTAAATGAGCAAGTTGTACACGCCACTTGTTTGCATATAACGATAAGTACGTTACAATATATTTCCTACTTTCTGTCTTGTTATCTGTAAAATTAGGATCTCAAAAAGAATAGGATCTGAGTACATCATTAATTATTAAACAAGGGCATGAGAAGATTCACGTGGCTTACGCTCCAACGAGAAGTTGAGAGCCACAGAAGATGATTTCTGAACTAACCGGCACTCTAGATCGTACTTTAACACTTCAATTGTATAGATTTTCATTTATTTTCAGACTTACACAGGACCCGATTACCTTAACTCGTCCACCAAAAACGGCCGCAAGCGGAAAGGGCGAGTCACCTTCCCGTGAAAGCCACCAATATAATGCGCATGTACATCTGACATTTGCTGAATTAGAATCATGTTTGTCTCAGCACACAGAAGACAACCTTATTAAGTCACGGCTTGAAGTCAATTTATAAATGTATGCCACCTTGCGGGGAGGGGCATCTGAGATAGAAAAATCCATCAAATACAAAATTGCATGTAGAGAATTGATAGAAGCCACCGTCAAGTTAGAATCGATTAAAATCTAAATATCATAATAAAATTATGCAAAACCAACCAACGCTAGTTCAGCTAAAACAGAACAACAAAACTTAAAGTTACTAGTGTTCCAAGCGACAACTAGAAGCATATCACAACCTCACCACCGTCACACTAAAAAATGAACGGTCATAAATTCGTACGTCTTATTTTGTTTCTGTAATTTCGATTGCAAATATTCGGAGTTAACAGATAAATATGACCCATTAAAAGCAGCAAATCATGCCTTCAACCGACCATAAAACTTCTGCTTCTCCTGCATGGTCTGGAAGCGACCATGCCCAAACTTAGATGAGGTGTCAATGAACTTCAGCTTGATCTCCTCAAGAGCCACACGAGATGTCTGCTTGAGCAGTGACTGACGAAGAGTAAGAACCCGCTTTTTGGGTCCAACACAGCATCCCTTTACCATAATATAATCATCCTTCACCACACCATAATGAGGAAATCCACCCATTGGTGTAATATCCTTCTCCGTTCTGGAAATGTGATAACCATGTCAAAAGAGATGACTAAATACAACAGAATCTGGTATGAAAATTTGCAACATAATTGCATAACCAAAACTCGAGAAACAGTTTTGTCACCGAATGTATTGCCCGAGTCAGTTCAACACTGAAAGTCAAAGCCAAAAGAAAAAAAGATTATTATACCTGTCAAACTCAGTGATGGCTGTATGTGTCTCTTGTCCAGTTTTGCCAACCTTGTAGATCTTTTTGTTCAACTCGGTCCGGTGATGATAACCATTCTGACCAGCCCTGGCAACAGTGAAAGAAACACGAGCAGGGTGCCAAGCACCAATACAAGCAACCTTCCTCAGACCCCTGTGCGTCTTGCGTGGAAGGCGGGTGACACCCCATCGAGTAACAACACCTTCATAACCTTTACCCTTGGTCACGCCAATTATGTCTATCATCTCATCTTTCTGGAAAACAGTATCCACTGGGATTTGCTTCTCAAAGAAGCCAGATGCATAGTCCACCTTCTGTGCTACTGTCCCACCATTAACTTGTACCTCCATCAAATGTGCCTTCTTCTGTTTTAGACCCTTCAGCTTCCTTATCTTCAGTAAACAAAACAAAAACAATAACATTACAACATGGGAAGCAGTGGCTTGTAGTCCCAAAAAATTTAATATCCTTTTGACATTAAACATATAAGTAACTTGTCATGGTAATGACATTATACATGTATACAATAAAATTGATTGCAGCCAGATTCATTACATTAGAATTCCATAACATATAAGGAAATATACTCCGATGAGATGTGAGTCACTGAGTCATGCTTCAAAAGTGACACAAAGGCATGTGCCTAACAATTCCTCAATGAGCTTCCCCAAGAACCACTATCCAACAATACTAATTGTTAAGCCAGCATTCTCAAAACTAATAAAGATTGTTCTAAGATGCAGAAGAGCAAGCAAAACTCAGATAAAATCCAGTAAGCACATTCTTACCTGAGTATGAGCCAGAACACGAATGACAGATGCATATTTTTTCAATTTCTCAAGTTGAGATTCAATATCTTTCTTCCCTTCCTCAGTTTCACATCTTTTTGAATACTTGGTAAAAGCCTTCTTTTTGGATTTGCACCAGTTCTTGTAGAATCTCCTCCTGACTTCCTCACTAAGATGCTGAGCCCAAACAGTATTCAACGTGCGAAGACCACGAGGAGTCTTCACATATCCAACCACTCCAATGACAACCAATGGGGGAGTCTCAATGATAGTAACAGCCTCACACGCCTCTTTCTTGTGAAGCTCTGTAAAGGCAGAGTGCTATCAGTATTAAACATATAAAGTACCTCACATAATGATCATATAATGATATTAATAAGAATGCCAACATGGCATTGACATCATTTAAGGCATCCAAAATTTTTCTAGTGATTGAGAAAGAAAACTAGCATATTGGTCCTTTTCAAAGTTTATAGTTCATAGAAAAATAATCATGGTATGATATACAGAATCATTAATTATCTTCACATTCAAAATAGAAATAGAAAAGATCAACAAGAGATCTAATGTTTCCAAGAAATAATGTGCAATGCCCAGAATTGCATGATGACATTGGCAAACATGAATGCGAAATGCCAGAGCTGCCTCAGTGTAGATAACAGTGAAAATAGACCCTAAATGAGTGACATTCACTAGCATTAGTTGCCACTTGCCAAGCCTATCTTTACAGTATCGTCAAAATACTACTCCATGAAAAACGCCTGCATCCACTTACAGGACATTTACCAAAAAACACACTTACTTGATCCAGGTTTCTCGACATCTCTTACGATGTGGGTCATCCCTGCCTTGTAGCCAACAAAGGCAGTCAATCTGCATGGTTTACTAGGGTCATCTCTTGGGAAAGCCTTCACTGCAGTAGCAAAATACAAGAAACGTTAAGGGAACAATATAAAATCAACAACCAAGCCTCATTCAAACAGCTGGGCATTGCATTGATCTGAAAGCATTTGAATTATTAGAAAAAAAAACATAACAGAATACTTCAGATGTAATACATTCACACACACATCAAACGGAGATCTATTTGCACCAAAATAAGACAACAATCCATTTTCTAAATGAAAGATTGTTCATAAATAAGAGAAATAAAAATTGCAGCACCAAAGAGATGATACAGATCATTGGCAAAAGGTTGTGCGCCCTTTCGATCAATATAAAATAGCCATGGAAGGGTCACTATTTAGTATGAGTTTACATTGCTGATTTAGCAGTGTATGGTAAAGAGGTCACAGAAGGCACCATTTCTTTGAAAGTTGAGCCAACACAAATACTTACCTCGGGTGAGATGCAGCGAACAAGCAATTACAAGCTGCGTTATGATACTAAAAAAGTAGCAAATACCATCAATTTCTTAAATAAATAAAGCAATCAATATACCTAATTGATGCTGGGAGGAATCTAAGTGCATAGAGCTAAATATAGGACATACTTTACCTGTGTTAGAATTTATAGTAAACAGAAAACATTAGCCAACTCTAATAAAAAGATTCACCATATGCATCAAGATTTTATATTGCAAATGCATACAATAAATATAAATATAAATGCATCACAAAGTTGCAGTATTGTGCAAAATATTCCATCAAAACATCAATGTTGAGAGAGAAAAACCAATAATATTTGAAAATAAAAAAATTATGAGCCTCCCTTCCGATAATAAAAAACGCTTACACCTACACATTGCAATACAATAATCATAATCACCCTCTCCAGTGAATGATGAAGAAATGCTTCCAAACCAAAGGCCTATGGCAAAATCAATGCCAATTCTCGAGCTCATTTGTGTTCCTTCCCAAAAACCCCTTCACAGGATTTTGGCTAGAAGAGCCGTTTCTGAGACTCCAGCCTTGATTAATCAGTTTTTTCATGGAAGCAATCTCACTCATCACTATGAAAATGGCAACACAATGATTATGCACCAACAATGCATAGGATGTAATCCCTTAAACAAAAAAACATTTCAAAACATGCTACTCCTTCAGCTTATACGCTTTCTGAAAACCATTGATTAAATTTTCCAAACAAGTTCTATTGGACAATGTAACAAACAGAGAGATCCGTCACCTTTTCCACGATGACGAGAAGCTCGCTTCCTTGGGAGAAATCCAAGAGAACCGTGTCTCGGGTGCTCGAACTTCCTGTGAGACATCTTTTCCTGCTTCAACTAAAAAATCAATCGTTAAAATTCAAAAACACACACATCTTACATAACATAATCAACAGTATTCAAACATGATAATATGAAAACTAAGAAAATTTCAATTTATATCCAGATCCATCAAATTCACGTCAAAAAGCTACTGAGAATTGTACAACCCACAGCAGCCAGCAATCAAGATCCACCAAATCAAATGCACAAATTACAACACAGATCCAACACTATGAGAAGCTGAATCGAATTAGAGAACAGAGAAAGTAACATAGATTATTACTGCACCTGCTGCGCGAGAAAACAAGGGAGAAAATGATTCCAATGTGGATGTGTAGCTGGCTAGCAGCGCAGTTCTCAGCTCAGTTTGTGCGAGGGTTTGGTGTCGAGCCCTGGCCCTTATATAAGAGTGTCGCTGCGGCGCATTTCTTTCTCTGCCCTAAACAAAAACACGCTTCGGATCCCAGAAATGTTTGTGTTAGGGTTGAGAGGTCCAACTAATAGGCCCAAAATCCATATGAATGATTTGATTTGGGTCAAACCATATCAGGAATTCTTGACCCAAAAAAGTAAACTTATATTGGAATTTAAAAATTTTAATTTTATTTTATTAAATAAAAAAAGAGTGCGATGACCTAAAAAATAAATTAAAAAAAACATGTTAATATTTTTCTTACAATAATTTATGCAATATAGTGTATAGACCAACATTCTGCATTACAAAATATTCTATCAAGGCTGGTTAATTTTAACAAAGCAGCCTTATGGAACAACAGGATAATCTATTGCATAAAAAGTTCAGATAAAAAAAAGAGATTAATTTTAAATATTATTATATATATATATATATATATATATAATTTTGGCATTGTCATTCAATGATATATTTTGATTTATAAAATTTTTTATGTAATCGAGTGGCTACTCAAATAGACAAATACTTTTTATCGATATGGTAGTATAAGATTAGATATTTATATAAAACTTTGTACATTTGCAACGTATTTAAGTTAAATTAAAAATAATTACTATTACATTAAAAAATGGATATTCTGACTCTACTTTATCAGATTTCATGAAAATGTATGTGTGCTTATCTAAACTGACTATACAGTTGCATGAACCACCACTTAACTAGAGGCACTAAATGATGAAATGCTCCGCTGTTCCCGTTCATAAAACAAAAATTTAAGAAATGTAGATCCTTACCCTATCAAATTTTACTTGGCTTAAAATAGAACATTTTGGCTATTTTTGAGAGGAGTTAATACTCACTTTAATCCTTGATATTTAATGCATTAATCATTTTGGTCTCTCACTTTTAAAATGGATCAATTTGATCTCCTATTTACAAACGAATCAATTTAGTCCCTTTATTAACATATATGAAATCACTACTAGTTAAACGAAGTGTTTGGTAGAGATAGTTCGCCTGAGAAACAGAGCTACCTGTGTCAAGGTGAGAGAGGTAAGATGAAAATATATTGTTGAAGAAGCTATTTCCTATTGACCAGCTTATTTTACATTTGAGCTCTATTTTCTTTGGTTGGGCTATATTTTCTATAGCAGCTTATTTCCTCTCCTTTAACTTTATCCCTACCACCTATTTCTAACTAACGGTGATTTAATAGATGTTAATAAGAGGACTAAATTGATTCATGATTATAAATGTGAGGGACTAAATTGATTTATTTTAAAAATGAGGAATTAAAATGACTCATGTATAAAATGTTAATGCTCTTTTGAGAGACTTCACAAAAACCAGCTTGGCTCAACTAGTGCTTCCACAAGACGAGGTTAATTTGTATGACGACCAAATATGGCATGCCAATTGGCAGAGTAAGGAAGTTATCTGTGGTAGTTGCAAGTTCAGCCATGCTTAGGTTGAAAGCATTTTCAAGCACACAGAATACTCTTTCCGACCGAACCAGCCAAAAAACTTGAACAAAGTCAAGAGAATTCGTATAAGATCAATAATAATGTTATCAACCCAATTACCGAACCCGGCATTAGTGTGGTCGGTATACTGATGTAAATTTTTGTGACTCATGAAGCTAACAACGAAGTGGAAATAAAATTATGCACAGCTCATCCAATTGGACAGAGGAGTGTGTCGTCACGATGACCTCATAAATAATGAGTTAAGTAACACTACTCTATATAAAATTGTATTATATTGCTCTAGAATTCCTGAGAGAGAATTTATTGTTTACTTTCCTTCAACAAATGGCCTTCCAGAAAGCAAACCTGTTCCTCATCCTTATGGGGAGATTAAATTTACTACCACTTATCCAACAGCTTGTTGGTAGTATGATGACACTATTGGCACATATGTGTGAATTTTCGATTCATTCCATTTATCTTTTCTAGTGCATATATGATAAGCGTGTCCCATGGAGCAGTAATACATGCACAGAATCTATGGCTCACAGCCCCAATTCCCCAACATAGCCTTATCATCGTTCATCTATATATTTTTTCCCCTTCCTAAAGTCTTTGAACAAAACACAAATAATCTCTGTACGTTTCCGTCTCCCGCAATGATACACAATACGATACGATACGGGTATCCCAGTATCAATGAATTATAGACTCCTGCTCTATTAGAATGCTAGCCTTGCTCTACTCTAATCAATTGCATGTTATACCTACTTGATACTAATCGATATATTATCATAAAACTAATCCTGTCTGGGAGAATCATTCAAAGGTCTCCATCGAAATTTAATCTACATCCAATCATGAATCTAATTCTGTCCGGTAGAAACATTCAAAGGTCTCAATCATATTTTAGTGCAAATCTAGTATTGTTGGTTTTATGCTGTATATCAAAATTCTTCTATTTTAATATGAAAGCCGGTTCAGAACCAATTGTTTGTTGGTCGATCTAATAAACAAATATTTACTACAGACAAACATCCAAAAGCTTCGAAGCTACGTACCTATGCTTTTAATCAATGTGTGGCCCATGATTGCACCTATTTTGAATGCATGGATGCAAACTCAGTACTTTTTCGTGGCCCATATTTAAAGGAAATTAATTATTATTCTTTCTGCTTACAAATATCAAGCATATCAATCAAAATGCTTCCCAGTTAGACATTATCCTGATTTTTCTTGACATAGAAGTTTATGTAAATCTTTTTAAATGTTTGGCAAATGATAAAACTGTGATGCTAAAAAGAAAAATTGAGTATAATAGTTGATGACCTGGGAATTGTTATAATACAAATAGTAGTATAAATAGGGGTGATGAGAATTGAGAGAGAATACAAAGAGAATTTGCCCAAACTAATGAGAGAGCATGAACCATTGACCCCTTCATCATAAAGAATTTAAATCAAGTTCTAGAATGAGATGGAAGAGAAATTTGGATAACTTCAAAATGAACAATTAACTAACTTCCTTTTTAGAAACGAGACTACTCCTATTTGTACTACTATTTGTATCAAACATGGATCTGATACTCATTCCCAAAATTTTTAGTAAAGGAGAGCTCCAACTCTCCCTCATATTTTCCTAGTAACCATTAACAAAATATCTGCACAACTGAGCCTTGTCTTGTATATTTCAGAAAGAAAAAGAAAAAAACGAAGAAGAAAAACTGAAATGGCATGCTTGTTAACGGGACAGCAAATAAAAGTAGCTTCCAAGCTTCATCATGCTATGTGATCATTACAAAAGTTGTATGGATTAAGGTAAAGTCTTGTTTTTTTGGCGTTATCTTTATTCTTAAAAGTCTCTCGACATATTTTTCCATCTCTTAAATTGACTAGATTATCATTTTGCATCTTGTTGATTGATTATTCTTGTATCTTTAACAATTTCTTGTATTGGCATGGATAAACCATATGAGAATGAATCTGCCCACGACAGTGTAGACGGTTCCCTGTCGTTATCAAATATTTCCAATCTGAAACTTTTCCTGCTTGAAACATGGGAACTACTTTATAGCTGTGCTCCCAAGCCCAATAAAAGACAGTTATAACTTGATAGTATGTTTGTGGTTGCCAGTAAGGTTTGAAATTTGATCGAAGACCGGGAGAGACAATTTACTTATAATTAACAATGCTTTATCTATATTTAGTTAATGTCATCATCCAATAGTGCTGTCTAGTTTAGGTTGGCTTTTGAAAGATATCCGTGTTTCATGAGGACTAAATTCGTCTATCAAACTACCCCTAACATATATTGTTAATGACAATTTTAGCCGTATGTGGACCCTGCCTCTTCAATGCTTACCGTGAAGAAGCAACACATAACTTGACCATTGAAATCGATAACATTATGAAGAAATAAATGTTATCCAAAAAAGTTGCAGAAAATAGTCTCTTATTTTGAGACCATTTCCTTTCTAAATTGATCCCCCCACCCATCTGCCATATTATTTTTCCCAAAATTTGCTGGATTCAGAATTCACTAAGAATTTAAATTAATCCAACTTGAGCTACATAGAACCATTTTGCCTTAAAATTTGCATAATTATGCATATATCAGAATAATTATTAAGGAGAAAAAGCTTGAACTTATAGTGGAGCGTCAACACTGACTACATGACATATACTAACTAGACCTCATTCTCCCCTTTGTAATTATTCAACAATTACTTTAATTGAAACCTTTTTTCTTGATTCTGCATCATTGATAAATTTACATATCAGACTATATGGAATGGGAAGGTGTTCCGGTGTTAAATGAATTTCCAGTGCCCCAAAACTATTCCCCTCTCCATTAGACCATCATAATCAGTTATGTACTGTTTTTCCCGTTTAAAACCTGAAACTGTGTTATATGGCAGCCATAAACTAGTATTGGCTAACATCAAGCAACAAAACCATGCCGTTTTGGCATGTGAAATCCAAACTGGAGGATATGGTTACTTGCAACTTGCAACGATCATAAGTTCATAAGGCATAACTGGCATATAATTAATTGAGTTGCTTCCATAAACTAGCAAGCACAAAGATTTTATATCCTAACCATCACCCTCTCCAATGTTCAAAACTCGTAATCGGGATTCAAAACCCCAATTACCCTACAAATTGAATACCCTAGAATCATATATATTCAGCTGGTTAAAAAAAATTATATACGTATTTAGAGCCGAAGGATCATTTCTCAAATTCCCAATCTGGAATATCCTAACTAGTTTAATCTTATAGCCAAATCCTCATCTGCAACTTCTTTAATTGTTCGATGCCACGCCAACATATATAAATACTAAACATGAAGAATAAGCTAAAGAGGGAAATTGAAACTTGTGCCTTTTATATCTACAAATTTCCAGAGGCTTCTACTTTCTACCAGCCAAACAAACACGGAAAGAGTCCTCTAATAAAAGCAGTAAAAGATTTATATACAAAGCCTTGTTATTATAGTTAGCTTATAACACAAGTCATCAACAAGTTAATGCAGTCACTTTCTGCTCTTAACCTTCTTCGGCTTAACCGCGGGTACAGGAACCGTAACGCTGTACAAGTCTTCAATGAAGCGGTACCTCTTGTTATTCATAATTGGGAAGCAGCTTTCATCTTCAGCAGCCAACACGTCCTCTTCTGCAGTGGCTGCAACGGATGACACATCGCCACCAGCAGTATCAGCCTTGATGGTGCTGTGATCCTCCTGATCAGGGTTCCCTTGAACCACGCTGTAGCTGAAACTGTTGCTGCTGCTGTGACGATCTTCTTGTTGTTCTTGTTGTTCCTCTTCCTCATCAGAATCCCTGCTGCTACTACTGAGTTGTATGAGCTGCTTAGCTGCTTCGATCTCTGATCTGGAGAACTTAAAGGGTTTCTTCTTCTGGGGGTTCTTGTTTTCGCATGCAGACACAGCTGTGGCCATGATCCTTGAGACAAAGAGGGTGATTTTTTTGGGGTTGTGAAGATGGTGAATGTTGAGATACCGATTGTTAATGCGTGAGTCATCGTTTTTATACTGTTTACAACACTAGGTCGGTTTCTGCGGATATTTTTACTTTCCTCTTTATTTTATATTTCTTTTTTTTATTTTTATTCTTGTATTTTTCTATTGATGGTAGATTGTCATGGTGCCTTTGATTTCAAAAAAATAGTTTCTAGTTTCCAAGTTTTTTATTTTTATAATTTTATGAAGTAAATATTAAATATTAAAAATAATAACTAAAGAACTGGGTTTTGTAAAAAAATTATAATTTTCAGTTTTTAGTGTTTCGTTTGGAAAATATGACAAATAAAAAATAGAAATTGAAAACTGAAAACTACTTTTTGAAATCAAACACACTCTAAAATTTTCCTTTTTTCAGATAGCTATAGGGATGTAAAAGGTTTGATAATTTCAATATATCTATGATATTCTATACTATTATATTTGAATAACTTGATCTCTCTTTATCTATGGTTGGCAAAGGAAATAAATGAAACGAAAAGAAAATGAAAGAAAAGAAACTGAGTGAAATTTTATTTTTCACAAATGTGTTTGGATGAAAAGAAAATAAAAAGAAAATGAACTTCTTTTTTTTGTTGGTGTGGAAAAGTGAGAAAAAAAAGATAATGATGTCAAATAACAATTTTATCCTTATGTTATTCTAAAAGGTTATTCCAACCAAAATAATAGAAATTAAACTAATTATATTAATTAATATTAATATCAAATAAAAAGTGTCGATAGATAAAATATCAAACAGAAACTTAACTATTTTAATTTAATATGTTTAAAACAATGACAAGTTATTAAATCAAACAAAATATTAGTTAAAATAAATTATTTTAAATAAAAAATATTAGTTTTTCTATTCTTGTTAACGAAAGAATCATAATTTATTCTAGTTCTAAAGCTTTCCATTAATACATATTTTCATTACAACAAAGCTAAAAAAAAAAAAACTAAGCCCGGTCCAATATCAACCCAAATGGACAAAGGAAAAAAACATTAGAGGAAGCATAACAGTTCAATTTTATTAGTTCAACCCAAATAAAAAAAAATCACTAGCTCAATTGTCATTATCCGATCCTGAACGTAACCGATATATGAGAAATCTCATTCTCACGTAAGCCTTCTCGGACATAGCTTTCTAAATACATAATTTATCATAATATTATATTTAAAATATAATTTTCTTCTAAATCAATAACCATTTCTCTAATTGAAACATAATAATTAAATTCATAAAACTAAAAGTATTTAACGTTCAAGCTTTGAAAACATATTAACCAAATCGTTGATCATGAAATCATAAACTGTTTCATCATATAATATTAATCTTTAATCTAAAATCACTTTAACACTTGAAAACTGAATCGTAAACATATCTCTAGTTGGTTACCATAATCTTTAACTATATTCTACATTTCAAATACACACTTAAACTCTACAAATATATAGGGAAATACATAAACTTTGTAAATAACTACAATATCTCAAAATACATATGTGGTTTGGATCCTACTTGTACATCTATTGGAGTACACTAAAATTAACATAGATCTAAATTAAGCGTTACTTCAAAGTAAGACTTACCATTGGAAATAGTCGCATCTCCTTAATTGGGGTTGAAACAAAATCTGTACCTACAATTGTGAGGAGGAATGGGAGGAGTGAGTAGACTCAAGTGGATTCTCACTCATCACCTACTTGAGATAACCATGGGATATACATAATAGTATATATAGAAATGCAAGTATTTACATAATAATAATATTCATATACATGTCATTCGATCCTTGCCTAAACTACATAAAATTTCAACTTTAAAGAAAATTAATTTAAAACTAAATTCATATTCTATAAGCATTCACTTGTGGGTTTGTTCTCTTAAGAACTATATCCTGTGGTATATTTAAATCGTAAAAGCCTCCATGGTCGTTTAACATACAGTCTCCATGGCATCCAAGTATGCCAAGGTTAAAGACTTATAAGATTGTATCCATGACCAATTAGTATTATCGCCTCCTTGGCTAAGCATACCAAGGTTAACATCTTATAAGACCTCCATGGTTGCTTGGTATACTATCTCCTTAGGCTAGGCATACCAAGGTTAACAACTTTTCTCAAAACATACTACAATTATACCATACTAATCTCAACATACATAAACTAACTGAATCAACAATAAATTCAAACATTAAATTTCATATTTCTGAGATCATAAGAACTTAAATACTAGTTGTACATAAATCAAACAAATATGAAAACTCTAAAAACTTTTAGTACTCTGAGAGTTATGATCTCATGTAACTCTAATAGTCTGGCCTTAGCATAATTGGCTATGAAATCATGTCCAAAGCATCACCCGTTTGTAGACATTGTGATCAAAAGCCCACAGAGTATATAGCCGCCAACTACCATGAATCATATGAACATTCGTACTCTAAAACTTTTATAACTTAATTTCTAAATCATCTCTCAAGCTATCATATTTTACAAAACTAGGGAACTCAAATATTGTACTTCAAAACCAACACGGTTCAAAATCATTAAGACTCTAGAATCATAATATCATATATACTCAAAGGCTAAATTATACTCTCGTTTCGCATTTTCCCAACATATATCAACTTGCTACTCTAAAAACATAATTTGAATTTCTAAGTTTAGCAAACTTGGTAATATCTTAAATCCATAAAACGCATTTGACAACTTTAGTAAACATTGCTAAATCATGTATTCTCTAATGAATTCTCTTCAAAACATAATAAACATTTTGCATGGCATGAACAATCCAATCATGGTCCCATGGTTTTCTAAATCACATTTTTCATGCTATGGTCAAAATCATAATATTTACTAGCTTATCATAACTTGTAAAATCATATTCTATACATATTATTATCTCTAGTGTCATAGTTAGAAATCCTAATGCATAACATACTCATAATAACAAGAAAATAAGATAATGAGTTTGAACTCACTCATTGTTGAAGCGAGAATGCGTGGGTACTATTCACTTGATCTTGAAGCTTGAAATAACACCAACAACTATCATGGAGCAACATAGACGCATGAATAATATTTAATCTAAATCAACTCTAACAACATTGGGAGAGCACCCTCACTTGACAACAACTAAGAACATAAACACTCCATACTCAAGAACATAGAAGAATAGAGAGAAAGGAAGCATAGATCAACACCCAACTCACCTTGAAGCTTGGAGGAAGTGAATTTGAGTGGGGATAAAAGTGGGGAAGAAGGAAGAAAGATTGAGGGTATTAGGGTCAGTTTGGAGTGAGAAAACCGATGGGAGGGGTATATATAGGGTAGAGGATCATTAATCGAAACAACGTCATTTCGGTATTGTGCTGGTGTTAGGGTACTACTATAACGTCATAGTCAAGAGACTTCGAGAACCTTCCCAGGTAAACATATGACTGTTATAGTAGTCCCAAACCAAGAAAAATCATTCACCTAACCTGCTATAGCTATCACCCACTTGACAAGAACAACGTCCTTACCCTTTACCACAGCTATAAAGTGTCAAAACACCTGTCTCCATCTAACTGACTTTCAAGCATTTGGGGCCATCCCTGTAACACCCTAATAATTAACCCAATACACCTAGGCATCTGATTAATTACTAGACTTTACTCTTTGCTTCAGTTCCTTAATCATGCTTTGAAAATACTTAGTGAAATTACGAGCCATTTTTTTTTTAAACATAATTGAAAACGTGAGCCGCGCTTAACGTGAATGATTTAGCAAAATTTAAAAGACACATAGGAATTTACAAACATCACATCATAATATATTGGCTCCATCATATAGCATCCATAATTACATATCATATAGATATTTTGCCTACCAACAGAATAAGACTAAGTGTAGGCAATCTAATAAAACATAAATAATATATGGATGGAAGGACATCCATTAATGGCACCTAGTAATAACACTCCAGGGATAGGGATAGATATCTGAAATATACGAGTGAAACTAGCAGGATTCAAGTTCAGACCCTGAGCCTCAATGTGATTCACGAACGCTTCCTTCGTTTCTGAAGACAAGATGGAAAGAAAAATAGAGGGAGTGAGAAACTTATAAAAAGAATCTCAGGGTACTCACCTCATGATGCATTGTGTCATCATCATCGTCCCCAGGAACCTCGGGTTATTATGAAATAGTGAGCATGCTAAGATTGATTTATTAAGTTCGAAAATATACTTTACGAGGTTCGTCCCTTTAATCATGCGTCTTATAATGCATCATAAACTTAGCATGTCATGTTTATAATGAACTTTTCCTTTCATATATAATAACATAGTTATGCATAAAATCACATCATATTCCTCATCATCATTTCATAATACTATGCATAGCAGAATATTATATTTCTCATCATCATCTCATAAATACTATGCATAGCAGAACATCATATTCACATAATGCATTTACTTAGTTTCTTAGGTGACTTAAAGTTACTTTCATCATCATTTTCCTGGGCCACCCTATACTCCACCCTTTTGGGAGTAATCTAGGTTATGAACTCATACCTTGCTAGTCGTCACCACATACTTATCCCTTTTGATAAGTAAAAATTTCGTCTCTACCCTTTTGAGAGAACAGAACTAGGGGCAAGAATCACCTTTTCACCGCCTATAGTTTGATGGGTCCAAAGGATCATTTCCTCATATTTTTTGAGTCACCTTTAAGTCTTTGCATGTTATATCATAATACAATTCTTCATTCATAATCATTATAACATTTTCTCATTTATAGTCTTATGCCGAAATAATATATACCAATTGTAATCATGCATCTGGAGATTCCAGGAAAGAGAGGTGGGTCACAATGGACATTAAATACCAAATCTTTCCTTAGCCAGAATCTTTCCAAATTGCACTCTTACAGGAATACACTTTCTTCCAGGAACAGAATATGTCTTTATTTCATGCATAAGTTTTCATTGTTTGCAACAGCAACTATAACATACAAACCAGGGAATCAATCAATGACACCAAATTCTTAATAAGCATCAAATCATATTTTAAGTACACATAAATTACTAGCTTCCCATAAAATTCTTACAAAGTTTTAAAACTCTTTTAGAACTAATTCTTTTTGTTAAACTTGAAAGAAGTCATAGGACTTTAGGCCTAACTTAACCATGGGACCGATTTATAACTTGAAAGAATGTTCATAATTAAATATTTCACTTAAGATAAAAGGAGCAAGTCTTAAGCTTTAGAGATTTATGTGACATCTTTGAATTATTACCATGCTATGCAACCTTATTTTAATCTTATCTTTATAAGGTGATAGCTTGGAATTATAAACATGATATGCAATTCCATTTCTTTATCTTTAAGATTTAAGGTGATAACTTGAAAATTAAACATGATGCAAGAACTTGTAATATAAACATGATGCAAGAAACTAGCGATAATCGCATAGGAAGTAGGAGAAGAGAATCTTAAGCAATGAAGCCCGGAGTCCGCAGGGACCCTGAGGAGAAGAGAATTACATTTTTTTTTAAGCTCCAATTCTCAAGACTTCTTAAAGAATAAATTCTTTAACTCCAATTATCTCATTTCTTCGCTTATGATTCATAGGCAAGTCTTTGAGCTCTAGGATTTTTAGGTGATGACATAAAATAAACATGCCATGCATTGACTCTTTTAGCCATTATAAAATAAAGTGAGAGCATAAAATAAACATGAGATGCAACTTCTTTATTATCTTTAGAGATTAAGTGACAACTTGAAATTTAAACATGAAATGCAAGCTTGAAATTTAAACATGAGATATGCAAGTTCATTTATTTATTCTTGAGAATTTAGTTATGACATAAAATAAATATGGCTATGCAAGGCATAAACTTAAACGTGGATGCAAGTTCACTTGATCTCTTTACTAGAGCTCCTTCAAGACTTTAAGAGAATTATGTTTTCAACCCAATATATGTATCTTAGCAAGACAAAGTAAAAATACATATTTCATATTCAAACCTCAAGATAAAAACATTATTCTTTAAAGTTTTGCATTAAATGGAATGTTCAAGCTTTAGAGGCCTAACTTGTGATGGATTTACAACCCATATTCAAGGTCCTCATCATCAAGCCATCATTTCATTCCTTCCTAGGCCATTTGGCCGAAACCATGAAAGGAAAATAAGGAAAGAAAAACTGAAATTTTAAAAGCTTTGGAAACTAGTGAAACCTTCAAGTTTTAGAGATCTAACTTGTGAAAGCTTTGCAACCAACACTCAAGAATCTCATCATCAAACCATGGTCTCATCATAAGCTAGGCCATATGGCCAAAATACTTTAAAAAGAAAGGAAGAAGAAACTGAAAATGAAAACTTAAAAGAAAGCTCATGAAAACATCATTTTTGAGCTAGAAACATAACTTGTCTTAGCATAAAATGAACTTAGAAACACCTCCCTACCTAATTTGATTTGAAAGAAAGGAAAGAACTTGGTTTCCTTGAGTGAAATGAAGCAAAATATCCTTGAAGAGCTGAAGGGAGAATTCAACCAAGAGAAAGAAAGAAAGAAAGCTTTTGGTGCTCCTAAGACTAGAATTTGTGTAAGTTTTGAACTAAGCATCTAAACTATCTTCAAGCATGCCTATTTATAGAGATTTTGCAGCTCATAAATGGACAAAGGAAGGAAAGAAATCTGACCAAAAATTAGAGGAAAAAAATAAGGAAGAAAAATCATTTTGTTTGGTGGCTTAAAACATGGAATCATGTTTCCATGTTTTCATGATTCTTTGTTTTCATTCTTTGGATTTTTGTGTAATAATTTTCTGACTTATTACTCAATAATTTCGTGCATTACAGCCTTGTGGAAGAGGATTTTGTGTGTTCCATGTATTTTTTAGGTGTAGGCAAGGTATTCATGCAATTTAGAGAATTTACGGTTAAGGGTTTAAGTGAATTACTAAGCAATTTGGGTGTTTTAAGCAATTTTAGGTTCTAATCAATCTAAATAAATAATTTTGACTCTAGATTAGTAATTAGAATTTAATAAGCTTTAATTTGAGCCTAATATTGCTTAGGTTTCGTTAGCAATCAAAAATCTCAAAATTTGTAAAACTACAAAGAAGGGGCAAAACGGTCATTTTACTTAAAAATTACCCGAGACCACCCGAGCTTAACCAATGGTTAATCATGGCTTAAAAACACCTTTTAACACATTTTAGTGAGGTTTCGGACTAGGCACGCAAATTGAAAAAAAAAGCGTAAGGGCGTTTTGGTCATTTCGCGTTGAACTCAAAATTAGGATTCTTCTCCTCTATTAACACACATAACACAAACAATCCCTTATTAACATCAAAACATCCCCTTGAGGATGGGTGGGCCCACGATCCTCATTTTCTGAGTAAAATAACCTCAGGGCATTTTGGTCATTTTACACGTATAGAAATTTGCAATACTTACGAATTGCTCCTAACTTCTCTTCTAACGTTATATTCCTTTATTAAGGATTGTTTGGTCTCAAATTTTATATAATATTTACCTACGGAATTCGGTAATTCCTAATGATAGTAAAAATTAACAGGAAAAATTGGGCGTTACATTCCCAATAACAATCATTTTAATCACTAATTTTCAAAATTAATCATTTTGGTCTCTAACTTTACAAATGTTGAATCAAGGAGTCTCTTAGTCCAAATCCGTTAATAATATGCCTGTAAATAATGATGTACAACATTTAGTGATACCAACATACCGTGTCCTATTTGATGTGATATTCAGACTTAAATAACCTATTTGTGTGTCTGAAATTATATAAAAATGAGTCATTTTTTAATGAAGAATATGGTAGTAATAACTCCTTTTGTGTATTTTTAGATACTAAAATGAGCCATGTAAGTTCCATATTATGTTAGATGACAAATGATATACTTGGATGTCACTTAACATTCATTTAACTAATGAAATGTTATCGAATCTTAATTGAAAGACTAACATAACTCAACATTTGTAAAGTTATGGATCAAAATATTTTATTTAAAAGCCAAAGACTATAATTACTTGTAAAGTCATTAATTAAAATGAGGGTTAATTCTATATAATATTATTTGATTTGAGTTGAAATATAAGGATGTTAAAAACTAGGGCTAATATAAGATTGGTTTAATAAAGAATAAGAATGGATTTTATTAAAAAAAAAAAGGGAAAAAGAATGGATTCACTAAACTTATGCAATTTTAACAAATTTTTATTTGGTTTTTGTTAACCAATACTCTAAGGGCAATAATTAAGAATACCCACAAAAGTAGGTTTTAGCGCTAAAGTGAAAAGATTGATAAAGTGTAAAAATGGGGATAATCACTATTGGGTCAATAACTTTTATCATGGTAGATTCCACTAAATGATCTAAGGTGGTTAACCACTTAGTTTGTACTTTATCGACCTCTTCACTTTAGGAGGAATCAAAAAAGTAAGTTTTGAAACTTTATAGTGGGTCTCATGCATTAAAAATACAAAACTTACTTTTTCGAGATAATTTTTTTATTTGTCTTCTTAACCATTGCCCTTATAGCATTAATTAACAAAATCCTTTTTATTTTTGAATCAATTTAGCTTTTTGAACACTATAATAAAGTAAAGATAAGTAATCACATATCCTAATATAGTCAATTAGGATTCTTTAAGTATTTAGTGATGATATGTATGCAAATAATCTCATAGTGAAAAATTTACACGTTAGAAAACTTTCATCGTAAAAAGATTAGTCACTATGAAACTAAAAAGTAAAGTTAAGTGTGTTCAAAATGCAACCAATTCGATTTATACGATAAATGCATTCAATATTTTGCGATTTTTTTTTCTTCAGACAAAATCAATCCAGTCGGTTTGTTTTATTTTTAAAATTGAAAAGCAAACGAAATCAAATTGAACCAAATTTATATCACATTTCCACGTTTTGCCCTTAAAATAATTAGGATTTGACTTTTTTAAAGAGTAAAAATAAGGGGTTAAACACACTTGTATTATTTACTTGGTCCACACATCATCTACAAATAATGTGAGTTACCAAACTCTACACTTTTATACTTTACTAATTTCCTTTAACTTAGATGTTCTAAATCCCAATAATTCATATGTACAACTGTATGCTTGAGGAGGTAGTTGTTCACTTTCTCCATTCGCACTGTCTTCTCTCTGTAGCGGAGCAGTAGAGTTCACTCTCACCATCTCACACTCTTCAGTTTCGCTCAATCAATCGGATGTGGAGGAGCGGTGGTGGTGGTCGTCGACATTGCCGCCGTGAGAGGCGCCCACAAAACCTCCTCAATCCTCTTCCTTCCTTGCACGCACAAACTCCCTCCACGCCTTGTATCGCTCTTCCTTCCCTCGCACAGCTCCTCTTCCGTCGGGCCTTCCTTTTTTTGTTTTTTGAAGTAGTTCCTTAATCTTCCTCTTTGAAACATGTATGTGTTGTTTCCTCTGTTCTTTTTCGTTTTTGTTTGGTTCAGTGGACTCTGGAGGGGTAGATGGTTTTGGCAAGGGTTTGAGATGTTGGTTGAGTGGTTTATTTTTTGTTCTTTTCAGTTTTTCTTCCTGTGTTTTGGTTTTTCAGTTGATTTGTATTTATTTTCAGTTTTTTTTTTTTTTATTTGTGAACTTTTTATTCTTGTTTAACCTATCACGTTGTTCTGAGCTGCTTTCGATTTTCGAATAGGAAATAGAATCTGACAGAAAAAAAAAACCGAAAACCAACCGAATCCAACCAGAGTCGGTTCCGTTCGGTTCGGTTCAGTTGGTTTTTCACCCAAAACCGAACCAAGTTGTCAACCATTCCCAAACACTAACTATATTGGGTCCCATATTTATGGGGTTTTAGGACCCCTATTATTTCTTTATTAAGAAAGGGTTCTCAGTAAACTTGAGAGCTAAAACCCAAAACCCTGTCTTTCATTTTGACCGTGCCTCTGCTGCTCATGGCGATTGAGAGTGAAGTAAAAGCGTCCCAGGCAGTGGGCAAGGAAAGGCTTCAGGAAGAATCAGTGATACGGCGCTTCTACCAGATTATTCTTAGCTGGGACTACTTTCGTCTCCTCAAGGAATCCAAGGCAAATTCTTCCTTCATTAATCTACTTGTCTGTTTTTTGTTTTTTTTTCAGTTCTAAATATTCATTTACTCTTTTCTTTTTTTTTTGGAAATTTGGTCTGTTTTCCAATGCAGAAGAACAGTGGGGAAAAAGAAGGTGCTGATGGATCCTCCTTATCGAGGCTGGTCAAAGTGAAGAATACATATAAAGACGTGGATGATTATATTTCCACCTATGAGCCCCTTATTTTTGAAGAAGCCAAGTCACAGATCATTAAGGAGAAAGAGGAAGAAGAGGGTACCCTTTTATTTATTTATTTATTTTTGCCCATATTCTAAGGTTAGTGTTTTTTTTTGTTGGGTTGTTCTCTGGGTTATTATTTATCTTGTTAATGGCAATGCCTCGAGAGGTTTTTAAGCTTTTCATTGTTTTTTGCTTCTATATGCCCAGAGGGAAAAAGTTAAGCCTTTCCTTTTTTGGAAAAAATGGATCTTGACAAATGGGGTCTTGTTGACTTTGTGTCATGCTGAAGAAATCTTATCATGTGTAATGCAGTGACTGAATGGAAGTTGGGGGTGGTAAAGAATTACAGTGAGGGGGATGGCTTTCATTTTATAGATTTTCCCTGTGACATCAAGGAGGGAGAGTCGATATCGCAGAATGATCTTTTGCTGATTTCGAGAGACAAGGTACTTATGATCAGAGACTGGTTGTTATTGGCATTTGCAGGTCCTACTATAGGGTGTGTTTGGTAGGGGAGTGAAATTAGGAGGGAAATTTCCATGGATGAGTGTACCTGTAATTTTACACATGGAACTCATCCTTGGAAAATTTCCTTAAAATTTTCCCCTCAATCAAACACACCCATAGTGTAATTTTCTTGGATGTCACATTGATATATGAGTCTTGCTGTTGCATTATTCTTCCCTTTGGAATTATTAGTCAATTTAAACTGATGTTTATTTATTTTAATTTTTCACTTCTCAGTACTACTTGTGAATGTGTTACAGGCATTGCATTTCTCACAAGTTACATCATTTCAAATTTTTGCATAAAGCTGCAGTGATTTGTTTTCTGATAATTATTGAGCAAATTGTGCATGAATAGATTGATGTGGAAACTATATTTAAATGTCTTTGTTGAAGTAAGTTTTCTTAGTTTTACTGCGCTCTTCAACTTACATTGATTTTTGAGTAAACCAAAACGCATTGTTACTATTGTCTTATATCCTTTCTGTCCATTCCAATGGGCCACAACTTGAAATAGTTGAATTGTGTTGATCCATGTACTTGTCACCTTGCAGTTTGTTGATAGAAAAAGATTACCCACTGTGTATGCATTTGCTTTGGTGGAGAGCATACGGAAACTTTCTGATACAAGACTTCTTCGCACCAGACTCTATCTAGCTGGAGAGTTCTCTCATGTTAATACAAACCATGTGCAATCATGCCCAAGGCTTCTTAATATGCAGTCTCATATTTGTGGGACAGAGAGACAATTGTATTTTATGAAGGTAACCTGTTTTTATCATTTATTATATTCTTGTGTGAGGTATGGAAAATTAAATGGGTGCTTGTTAACTATGTATTTATTCCCCAAATTTTACTTGCATGGAATTCATTTTACATGGTTATTTTCTGTTAATTGCATGCATGTAAATATTGATATGTATAATTTTCTAAGATATCATTATTTGTTGAATATACATTGTTCAGGTGTATCTTGGTTAGTACAACTGCCCAAAGGTTTTGCATGTCAAGTCTGATTATGATATTTGGTTTCTGCTCTACTATACAAGGGTGCCTATAGTTTCTCTTGCTAGAATTGTTTTGCGAAAAGAAATAAAAAGAAAAAGAACATATTGATGCCATCATTGATCATACATTCCTTAATGTTTGGCAGTTCCTTTTGCTGGCTGTGTGTTTTGATTGCATGAGAATTATTTATGTTTATTTTATGTTTTTTTTTGTTTAAACTATATGTGTATATTTATACATATCAAGTACATTTTATGATTCCTCTTTAGAGGAGGAGAGAGGAGATTAGCTAGCGTATAAAAAGATTGAGTATCGTTTTATTTAATTAACTTCTGCAATTGAGCTTACTTATTTGATTGGCTAGTTTACAACAGTGGTCTTGGATTTGATTGGTCCTTCATTGGTAGTTCATATGTAAGTATCACTGTAAGCTCTTAGAGGCTTGTGGCATGCCTTTAACTTGGATAAAGGACAACTTTCCTCCCCTCTTTTTCCTTTTGCACTCTTTTTAATCTTGTTGTTTAGCATCAGCATAAATTGTACTGTTTAAAGGTGGTAGAATTTAACTTTAGGATTTTTTTTTTTTAATGTTTATGTTTCATTTAGTGATCAACAAACTGTACATATCATTTCACATTAAGAGATACAGCTGCTGCTTCTTTTTTCTTAATTGACGTTAATTATGACATCTTTTGCTTTGAATATTTAAAGCGCTGTATCTCTCTAGTTATTCTAGGTTTTTTGCACTATACCAATAGCAATGGTATTAATACATTACGTCATCATACCCATTCCCTCCACTTCTGCTTTTATGAAAGTTTTGAAATTAATTTTCCTTTATGTAGCATGCGCTTAATTCTATCGGTCATAGATTTTCAAAGTTTACGTAGTTGTCCTCTTCTTTTCATCTCCTTGTTTTTTGCTCTTCTCTCTATAGACTGTTGAAGGGTTTGTGTGTGTTCGGATCAGCTTATTTTGAACTTAAAACTACTTATATTAAAAGCTTCTCAAGACTTTTTTTTTTAAAAAAAAAGCCAATTATGTCTCCAAAATTAAACAAATCCAAACATGATCTGACTCAGAATCAATCAATGAAGTGTTATGTCATCAGCCTTTTATTAAAGGGTTCCCAGTTGTATGTGTGTTCGTTTGTTTTTTCTTTCTTCCATGTGTATCTACCTAGGGGATGGATATCTACCTAGGGGCTTCCATCCCTGACTAATAAATTGTTTTATTCCTTCACAAAAGGTGTATAGAATTTTCTGTTATTGTTTTCTTAACCAAATATATTCTTATACAGTTATATATTATTTCTGCCTTTGAACAAATGTGAGAAATCATGCAGATGTGCAGCCTATCCACCATTGCTCGTGAATATGTAGCTGTGCGAACAATTGGCTTTCTCCCGTACAAGGATTTGATACTAAATGCTGTGCAAGAGAATTCTGGTATGGAAGCTGAGGGTTGGAAAATCCCAATATCTCTGAAGGAATATGTTGAAAGTAGTTTTAACCAATATCAACGTGAGGCTATAACAGTAAGTTTCTACTTTAGAAGTTCAATGAAGCATCTAAAACTTATTTGGGTTTCAACTGTATTAATCTCTTTTTGCTATTATTATTAATATAATTTTTTTCAATACAATTCAGTTTTCTTTCTCTTTGTTCCTTTGTTAGCTAACTTTATATTGTTTGGAAAGAATAAAAATGGGATTTTGTCAGTTATTAAGGTGACATATAGTCAAGTTTGGGTTTGACATTTTGTTAAAAATATTAAGCAGAAAATAAGGGATGCATGACTTTGAGCATCCCTCTTTCTTGTTTCTAACTTCTCCACATAATATTTCACCATTTCCCTTGTTTTTACTGATTTTCTCTTGTATCTTACACGTCATTTGCTTATCCTAACACACTCTTATATTGGTTGAAAATGTGTTGGCTCAATATATTGCAAGGAGACGGGACCTACTTTTTCCTGATTGTTAATAATACTGTAAATGATGATGTAATAAAAACTTTTGATGAATCTTCATTCTCAAAGATTGTTTTGACCTTTTTTTCCTATTGGCTTTGTTGTTTGACACTTCGGCTTGCAACTCATTATGACATTTCTTACAGTGTAGAGTTTTCTTATAAAGCTCATGTACCATTTAATTGTATCACAATAAACTTTTGTTTTCTGATGCAGGCTGGTCTATCATCAAAAGCCTTTGTCCTGATACAGGTTTGTCTCTGTGTACTTCTGCTGCAAAACTCTCTCCTATAGGCTATAGCAACTTTTATCTAATTTTGGGCAAAATATCTTGTCTTGTAAAAATTAAAGAAAAATGAAAATTTGTGTCAAGATTTTCTTTTTGCCCTTATAAAAGCCTGAGCAGACAGATAAACTTTTTTAGAGTTCTAGGAAACAGCCTTGTCTGAGTGTTGGAATTATGAATTGGTCCTGATCTGGTTCAGTTCGCATGAGGGATGTAATTTAATTTATCCTTTGCTTTTTGGTATTTCTTATCATGCAAAGCTGGGCAACAGTTGTTGGGTCAAAGTTTTTAATTTTGATGCTGCTGGAAAATAGGTTATATAGTGTTCATCTAATCATGTCATTTGGTCCTTTCTAGATAATCACTTTCCTTTTTAATTTTCATCTGACATGAATCATCGCTTGCTAGATGTCTGTATCTAAGACATCTTTCTATGTTTTTATTAATGTATTGTAGCTATGCCAATTTAAAAATGCTTGTTATTGAGTCTAACCAAACTAATTTCAGGGTCCGCCTGGGACTGGGAAGACTCAGACCATACTAGGGCTTCTAAGTGCCATTTTGCATTCAACTCCAACAAGGGTGCATTCGAAGTAAGTAATATCTTTATAAACTTGCGAAGTCTTCTATGTCTGATTATTCTGTTTCTGTTTTCTATTGTTATCTTGGGCAAAGCATTATGTTTAGAGTGTGCCTATCAGTGGTGAAATTTGGAGACAATTTTTTGCTTTTACCAGCATGCCTCGAGCATATCAGCAACTCTCACATTTTTACCTTACATTTCTCTTTGTTAATAAATATATTTATTTGTTTACATTTTACTTAATAGGACCAGGATCTTCAAGCTAAATCGGGGGCCACAGTTACCGATGGAGGAGAAGTATGTTTTACTCTCACATTTACCTGTGATTCTGGCATTTCATGTTCGGATATCTTTTAAATTTTAACTTTTTTTCATTCTTGGTTTCCCCTTGCTCTGTGTTATACATGTTAATTCTATGGCAGTGCTTTTCTTCCACTTGTTCGAATATAAATAATTTGATCAGCTCAGAAGTGCAATTGGGTAGATATTGACATTTATCATAAATATACTTTGTTGATCGATTTCACTTTGTCAGCTATCGTGTTACACCAATGTCCAGTCTTAGTCTTATTCATTTTAGTATTGATTTGGGATCGTAATGACCTCTGCGCTTAGACCAGCTAAATAGAACAAAAAAAAATTGGCATTATGTTAGCTTTATCTGTAGATTTTATTTTTCTTATTTTATTTTGCTGGATGTTTTATTATTTTTTCTATTGGCTTTCCTTTGGCAGATGCAAACATTGGGGACTGGCAGCTCCATGGATGAATAGTGTTAATCCAAGGGATACTTTGATGCCAAAAGATGGTGATGATGGATTTTTCCCGACTACTGGAAATGAATTAGTAAGTATTTGAAAATTGAAATATGTTTAGTTTGTTGATTTTACAAATAATATTTTCTAATCACTGGTTCAATCAGAAACCTGAAGCTGTAACTTCAACTCGTAAGTATCGGGTACGGGTGCTTGTATGCGCCCTTCAAACTCTGCCCTCGATGAGATTGTGTTGCGGGTTCTCAATGGAGGTATGAAGTTTCTCTTGCCTTTCTTGTGTTGTCTTCCTGTATGTGTAGCAACAGCTGGCACAGTTAGCTAACTTTCTTTATGGTACATAATATCTTTGTATTATATCAATGCATTTATTTGGTAAAATGATTATTCTTTTGTATTAAATTCACTTGCATCAAGTGACAATGTTACTAGAGTAAAAGGGTGCCAAGGACCACTTGTTCTGTTATCATGCATTGTTTGGTAATTAGTCAACTGAAAGAAATTCTGAATTGACGTAATGCCAAAAGTTATGTTGCTTGCAGTTTCTTGATTTCAAAGTAATTGTCGGATGTTCTATTGAAAATAGTAATTCAAGGATGGCAAATTGAATTCATAATGAGTGTTGTTTTTCTTCTCTTTTTGCCCTTTTTTCCGTTTCTTTGGATGCCAATGATGGTATTATTTTGGGTGGGGGTTAAGAGTTCAACTGGGATGTCCTAAGCCCATACTAGGAAAAAGTTATTGGCATCCTGATTGTGTGGCCAGTTGTTAGCCTATAATCAATTATTTTATATTATAAGCAGACTGAACTTACCTTGATATTCTTAATGGTTATTTTTCCTTTTCTTCACATGATTTAATTTTCCTTTTTGTTTTTCTTGGGATTTCTGATATCTTTACTATTTTTGTCATGATTACTTATTTAATTTTTTTTATTTTTTTCTAATTATTGTTCGCGGATGTTCTCAGGTGTACACGATGAAAATGATCATTCATACCAACCTAACATTGTCCGCATTGGTCTCAAAGCACACCATTCTATCAAGAAAGTTTCCTTGGATGAACTTGTATGTTGATAAGATTAGATTGTCTTTAAAATAGCTGTGCTATCACCAAAGTTATTATTTAATCTTACAAGGTATTAATTCCCTAAAATTTGGTTATAATGCCATGATCATGCATGGGAGCTCTGGAAGGAGGCTCAAATATTAATTAATTGAAACCCTTGGAGCTAGCCGTGTTTAAAATTTTAGATGAAAAGCTTCCAATATTTGTTCCTATAGAGAATATCACAAGGATAATTAATTCCAAAGAGATGATATTCTCTATAGGAATTAGAAACAAATATTGGAAACTTTTCATCTAAAATTTTAAACATGGGTAGCTCCAAGGGTTTCGATTAATGGTGAGATTTGTGTCTGTCCTAAATGCACTTCAGTCTTAAATTTTTAATTCATTGCTCTTCTCTAGGACTGGAACTTTATCTACATCTTTTTCTTTCTTGACTTTGACTGAAAGACTATATTTGTGTTCATCTGTCACAGATCTTATAATTGGCTAATCCAATCTTACTCTCATTATTGACCCAAAACACATTAGTATGTAGATTTCCTTTCCAGAACATATACATGAATCTTGATTTTGTGATGTGTCGTAACTGCTCTGGAAGATGTTGGGATGACCTTTTAGGCTTTTACAAACCTTTGAGGAAAATAATGTTTAGCAAGAAAATAAATTTAGAACATAATACACATTTCTAGACCTTGCTTGAAATCTGCAATTAGACAGTACTTCAAATAATGACATTATAAGTCTTATATTTAGCTATGGGATCTCTTATCTATTTCTAATTTGTATGGTTAATCTGCACTTTGAACTGTAATTGGGTCAAACTTTGATGTTATAAAGTTCCCTTGCAGGTGAAAGAAAAACGTGCCAGTGCCAACAAATCATCTACTGATAGGCAGAGTAATGGTCCTGCAGGAAGTAATGATGACAGTATCCGGGCTGCAATTTTGGATGAGGCCACAATAGTATATATTTCATCAAGCTTTAAGCTGAATTCAAAAGAAAAATAAACTAGCAATGTGGTTTCCTCAGAATTTTTTTTTTTTTTTTGGTGCTTGGCAGGTCTTCTCCACACTCAGTTTTAGTGGTTCGCATATTTTCAGTAAACTAAGTCGCAGCTTTGATGTTGTGATTATAGATGAAGCAGCACAAGCTGTAAGTTTGAAATCTTCTGTTTAGTTGCTGAATCACCTGTTAGATTGCTTGTAGCGTAATTAAGTTGGGAAAGTTGTGCAACCAATTTTTAGTATTATGTTGATGTACCCATGATAGGAGGAGTAATCAATATTCAGATAATTTTGTAATTTTTTTGGGAATGACTGAGGGTTGAAAGTGAATGACAGAAGATGGTATAGAGAAACCTAAACTAGTCTAGAAAACCCTCATACTTTGTTATCAGTATTTTCTCTATACGATCTCCAGCATAGTTTTCTCTTGGTTTGGTCTTTCATTGCTTCAAAATAAGTATATAACTACCTGATGATTTTGTTTCTGGTTCTACATAAGTTTGTCATTGTCTACATATATGTTATCTCAGCATTTATTACACATTAGCACCTTGCTTTCATAAGAGTCATTTTCTTTAAATTAGAAAGGGGAATAAGTAAATACCCTTTATGCAAGACGGATACAGAACATCATGCCTCTTGAAGTGAATATGTAATACGGGAGTAAGTCTACAAACCAAATTACAATTAAAATCCCTAAAAATTCTTTTCAATATGTGTGGATTTTTTGTTTTCAATGTAAAAACAATGTTGCTTATTTTATTTCATCTCTTTGTATGACATGCTACCCCTAAACAGGTGGAACCTGCAACTCTAGTTCCTTTAGCCAATCAATGCAAAAAAGTCTTTCTGGTATTTTTCATTGCTGCTCTCTCATTATAGAATCCTGCACTGTTTTATGTTTTACAGTATTTTAGTTGCAATTATGTCTTAATATGCCCAGTTTTACATGTTAACTTACTGATTATCTATGTCAAACAAGTTTCAAGGGAAAAATATTTTTAAATCAGTATGCAAAATGAAATGATTTTCCTTTATATCATATACTTAAGGAAGATAATTCTTTAGAAAATAATAATTGGAATGCTTAATAGACTGTGCTTTGCACGGACCACTTCATGGCATTGCTCCTACATTCCCTTTTCTTGGGCAAAATAACTTCCTACGTTGTTGATAAAACAATGTTTGACCAATTAAAAGATTTAAGCTACCATTGTACGGCACCACTACCACCCAAAAGCACTGTTCAATTGGAACTTGGAAAACTATCTTCTGTGCAATTTCAATTTTCATACGAGCAAGGATTGGTATCAGAATGAGGTAGAAGATATCATGGTACTGTAATAATAATAATGGAAGATACATTTTGACAGCATCTGTAAAGTAAGCAAGTTCATTATTTATTTATTGTAAATTTGTAACTTAACCCAAAAGATTTGGACTGGTATTTAGAAATGAGATTCACAAGTCATGTCCGAATTTACTAATTTGTTATACATGGCCTAGCAAATGAAAGTATTAAACATGTTTCAATTTGCTGGACTATGACTTTTTCAAACCATATTGGATTTGACGTTTGATGCTGTCCTTAGGCCTTACTGCTGCTAATTTTTTTCTTCTTTTTTAAGGTTGGTGATCCTGCACAGCTTCCTGCAACTGTAATTTCAGATGTTGCTAAGAATCATGGGTAGACAATTCTTTTGGTCTCAGTTATATGTTTCTAACCGCACTAAACCATTCTTCTGACTTATGAGTAATACCTTAATTTTGTATTGCCTTTGTTTCATGAATTAAGATACGGCACAAGCTTATTTGAAAGATTGAAACACGCGGGCTATCCTGTTAAAATGTTGAAGACCCAATACCGAATGCATCCTGAGGTTGGTGCATAAGTTTCGCTGAATGTCATAAAATTAGTTTGTTGAGTATATGTGGTCGTGCTTCACATTTAGGGACTAGGGCTCCCTAGCATTTTGCCTAGGATTTGATTGCATTAACATAACCAATAAGAGAGTAGTAACCTTTAAAATAGTTTTGTTTTC
The DNA here is from genome assembly GCA_030441495.1 of Dalbergia oliveri. Taxonomy (NCBI): domain Eukaryota; kingdom Viridiplantae; phylum Streptophyta; class Magnoliopsida; order Fabales; family Fabaceae; genus Dalbergia; species Dalbergia oliveri. Next base: position 40,910,061 of record JAMLFY010000002.1, on the reverse strand, counting down.
TTGCATCAAGGTGAAATATGGAGATTCTACTAATCTCGCTAGGATATGGACCTTGAGTATATTAGGGTGCATTTGGTTTCAAAAAATAGTTTTCAGTTTTCATTTTCTTTTTTCAATTAATTTTTTGTTTTTCATAATTTTGTGAAGGAAATAGTGAAAACTGGAAGTGAAAACTTGATTTCGTAGTTTCACTATTTTTTTCACAAAATCCTAAAAACTAAAAATTGATTAAAAACTGAAAACCGTTTTTTGTGTGTTTGGTTTTAGAAATTGATTTCAGTTTTCATTTCTTGTTTTTCATATTGAAAACTACAAAATTAGTTTTCACTATTTCCTTCACAAAATCCTAACAATAGGAAAACTTAAAATGAAAATGAAAATGGAAAACTGCTTTTCGAAACCAAACACATCGATTTCATCCATTTTTGGGATGAAATTCATCCTTGTTTTTCTATCTACTATAACTTTCATCATCTTTCTTCTATCTATCCATTGAAATATCTTGACGCTTCTTCTAAGTAGATTTTATCATATTGTGATCAATCAGATAAGAAGCTTCCCGTCTAGGGAGTTTTACGAAGATGCATTGGAAGATGGGGATGACCTTCAAGAACGGACAGCACGTGATTGGCATCGGTACTGCTGCTTTGGCCCGTTCTGCTTCTTTGACATACATGAGGGAAAGAGGCTCGGCCATCTGGAAGTGGTTCATGGATAAATGTTGAGGAAGTTGATTTTGTCCTCTTCTTGTATCAGAAACTTGTAACACTTTATCCGAGTTTGAAGTCAGGTAACCAAGTTGCAATCATATCACCCTATAGTCAACAAGTCAAGCTCTTCCAAAGGCGTTTCGAAGAGACCTTTGGAGTGTCATCAGAGACAGTAGTGGATATATGTACCGTTGATGGTTGCCAGGTAAACTAGCTTAATTTTTATTGTATGATACCCGTCATAGAAACACACTCTTGGTTAAAGAAAAAATGGGGTAAAATTTTCAATGAACATCATATGTAATTTTACACATGAAACTCATTAGGAAAATTTTAACCCCACTTTTACTACCCAACCAAACATACCCCTAATATTGACCAAATTATCAATAAGCCAAATACTTGAATATGGTCCACCTAGAGCACAACATACCAGACATCACGTGTGATTGCAAAGCTAAGTCTGTGGTGCACCCACATAATTTTGGAGTACCAGTGCAACAAATAACATGGCATAGATTGAAGAATACTCTCTTTATTCTTTTAGGGACGTGAAAAGGACATTGCAATATTTTCATGTGTGAGGGCAAGCAAAGATAGAGGTATAGGGTTCGTGGAGGACGTCCGGCGTATGAATGTTGGGATCACTAGAGCAAAATCTGCAGTGCTGGTACTGTATCATTCGGTTTAAGGTGAAGCTTTCAACGAATTCGCTTGGTACATATGCCTTAATGTGTGACCAATTTTCATTCTTTCTATAGGTGGTTGGATCTGCCTCAACATTGAGGAGGAGTGGACAATGGAACAAGCTGGTGGAAAGTGCTGAGAAGAGGAATTGTTTTTTCAAAGTAAGTGCTCTGAAAAGTCATTTTGATGTTTACGATTAGCAATGCAGTGAAATTTTATCTATTCATTTGGTTATCGGGTAAAATTGGGATGTAAATTTTCATGGATAATTTTTATGTAAAATTACACGTAAACTTTTTTCATGAAAAATTTACTCCTATTTTTACTCTTCAATCAAACATACCATAAAAATGAGGATTTTATTTGACCTGCACAATTGTGTGGATAAGCAAATTAAATAGATATAAAATTTTTAATAAATGGATGTGGTAAAAAATATGTGAAAAATTGTGAAAATTCATTTGATAGAATTCTTTCTCTTATACATTTAATAGCTTTTTTTATATTTTTTATTATAATATTTGAAATTAAAAATAAAGCATATATATTTTTTAACAACAATTTACATTAAAAATGTAATAATTCAAATATTGATCTATAACATTTAACTTTTAAAATTTTTAATTTTATAATATATGATTGCATTTTATAAACATTATAGAATATATATTTTTCTTTCTTTTACATTTTAATAGTTTTTATTTGTACTTTTCATCATAACATGTGAAATTAAAAATAAAACATATAAATTAATATTTTTTAACAATAATTTACATATAAATTTTAAAAATATAATAATTCAAATATTGATAGATAGCATTTAACTTTTAAAACTTTTAGTTTTATTACATATAATTGCATTTCGTAAGCATTGTTTAATTATTAATATTATTTATCATGAATTATTTATTTTAAGAATTCATTATTATTTATTTATTAAATATAATTATTTATATTTATAACTTTATATGTTAATATTATTATATTATAAGGACTTTCTCTGTATCTATAAAATTTATAGGTATCAGTACTTTTTAGATAATTTATGGCTGAAAATTTATCATTGTTCATTAACTAAATTTATTAATATTTTAAATACTCATGATTAAATCACAATTTTTAAATTCAAAATAGTATTGAATAAAAACCTATATTATATATATCGTAAAAGGAAAGAGAGAAAAAAAAATTATGATACAAGCGCTACATTAATAATAATCAGAATAATGTACTGTTCACAAATAGTATGATGAACCATAAATGGGCCATTACTTTATTATAAGTATAGATAAGTATAATTAAATATTAGATAATATTAATAGTTGCAACTCCGATAATTTTTATAAAGTGCTATATGAGTGTTGAGTGAGATATTGAAAAGCTTATCAAAGAAGCTCATCTTTTTAAATTATTCTGAATTTTAAAAAGGTTTATGAGAGAAACTTAATCAGAGCACTACATGACATTTGACCCAATAGATTTGTGCCATTTGCTAAAAGAATAAATGTGTTAAATGAATGTCAAGTGTTGCATTCCGAATGTTGCTATTAGCTCTCTTTTACACTAATAAGTAGATTTTTTTAAAAATAATAAGAATGCTTGCATGAGTTATTGGTCAACCTACCTAAATCTATAACTAGACCAACTCAGCAATTTCCATCTTCAGGTTTCCAAACCCTATTCCTCATTCCTCAGTGATGAAAATCTGACATCCATGGAGATTAAGAAATCTAAGGAGACAGGACCTGGTGAAATGGTGGATAATGTGCCACTTGAGACTGATGGAGCAGATTTTGATCTAGCTGAGGACCATGGCTATGGAGATGGGGACGCAGACATGGATGGTGCAGGTTACGATGATGATTAGGGTTATGTAGTTGGGTGGTTGTGCTTGTATAGCTGAGCATACAGGTAACATTCTTTTTTGAGTAAAAAACTCATGTAGTCTCTCAAAAAAATTTGGCAAGACTATTTAGTCCTCTAAAAGTTGAAATTAAACTCGTGATTCCTTAAAATTTTAATAATAGGACACATTAATCCCTCTGTATGTATGTGATTCTTTAAACACTAAAATAATTGCATATTGATCTCTAACATGATGTAAAGTGATGTATATGTCATTTGAACTGAATAGAGTTTAAAATGACTCATTTTGGTAGTTGAAATTTACAAAATGAGTCATTTAAATCTCTATTATAAGTCATAAAGTAATTCATTTTATGTAATTTTAACACCAAAATGGATGTAATATGTTCCAAAATAGCTTACCTCTAATGTTTTAATGACATATCATTATTATACCTGCTACATGTGTAAGTTCATTAACAAAAAACTAATAGAGGGTTTAATGTATACATCATTTTCAATCTTAAGGGATCACAAGATTAATTTTTTTTATGAAGGATGAAATAGTCTAATGTAAAAATCTTGAGGGACCAAATAAGATATTCACTCTATAAATTAATATTAAATTATATGTGTGTTTATTTTGTATCTTGCAACAATTATTTTAACCTTATAATGAAAATATAAACAATTTAATTAATTGGGTTAATTTATTTATTTTTTTAAAATCTTACAATATTTTAACTTGTATATTACAATATAATATTTTATTAATATTTTAGGTGCATATTTATATATCATAATATAATTATATGCATTAAATTAAATAATTTTTTTAACTTATATATCATTTTTGTGCATTGCACAGGTTTCTTTACTAATAGTATTATATATGTCACATTCATTGCAGTAAGGGTAGTTTAATTTTGATCACCAAAAGGAAGTAAAAGACCATCCCCTGACCCATTACCAAGTTACTAGTTTCTTATGATGGTATTGGTATTTTCTGAGTAATTTGAAATCCATGTATTTGAGATTAAAGGAAAAAGAAAAGTGTTAGTTTAACTGCATATATATATATATATTCCTCATAGCGGTACAACCCAATATACTCATTTAATTAACTATCATTTGAAATTGAAAGGTACTTTCAAATAATAATCATCATAGTCCATTCACATACGAAACTTCTTTTAGAACATAACAACACATGATTTAGTTGGTTATAAAATGATTGATAACAAGTATATTATTATTAATTCTCTTTATTATTTCGGTCATCAATATTCTTTTGGGTCATATTCTGGATTAGTTTTTGTATGTCTACCTTTAATTGACAATAAATAACCATAGCTTTGGCGATAGCTACTACTCATTGCCAAGGAGCTAAGTAGATGGCGGTGCTAAAGGAAAGGTTGGCGAATAACATCTTTCAACTCTTAGTATACACTTTCAATAATACACCACATGACATGTAACTTGTCCCTTAATAGTAACCACACAAAGAAGTTCCAATCGATAACCTAATAATAGTATAATTGTTATAATTTGAATCTTATACAAGTAATAAATTAAGTAAATGCATGGCAATACATCTTTGAGAACGAGACAAAATTGTGGGAGGGGGTTTGGCGGAGCAGCTAAACATCCACATTACACGTAGGAACAGCCACTAAATCTCAATAAACAACGGATACACATGCTTTTATCTCGAATTATTGATCCCAATGGTTCAACTTAAACATAACTTAGAAATAAGGACCTCCGTTTCCTTCTTCACAAACTGGTAGGAAGGAAGCTTATTTCAAGTAACGGAGTTGAGCATTAAGAATTTCATTGTTTGGGAGGTCATATAACAATGTGTGAAAAAAAATGGAGATTTTTCAGAACACAGAAGGGGACTAATCCCTGTTAACACACTACACGTCGTCTCTGTTTAATGCATTGAATTAATTAGTAAAATGTCTTTTAGCGTGTTGATTGGGACTAATTAGTTGAAACGCTTTCTTCGTTTTAGACCATGCGATCTTTGTATATATGAAACTGAAGAATATTTAAAAAGCATGAGAACTATCACGGTTGGTAACTAATTGGATTCTTTAAATATTTTATTAGGGATTTGATTCCTAGTATATATGAAAATGATCTTATAGTTAGAGGTTTATCTCTTATGTAACTCCCACCTCGAAGGAGCTAACGATGGATACTCTAGGAAAAAAAGGGAAAAAAATGAATATTTAAAGAGACTGGTGTGAATTATTTATGTTTTGAAAGATTACCATAATACACAATTATAAAGTCATGGATTTAGATTAAAATAACTTATGTATATAATGTCACATACCTAAACAAATATGGATTTAATTTTTATACATTGGTAGTAAAAAAAATTTTTATATGGTTATTCAATTATATATTGTTAGTTAAGTCATGATAGTTGATTTTCACAATCATTACTTGAAAAGGTATCTAAATAAAAGATTTTGATTGGATAATAGTATTTTATACCTCAATGTATCAAATTAAACTCAATAAATATTAGTCCTCTCGTTCTTAATAATTATCCATTTTAAAAAAAATATATAAAATAATTGTTTATTTCAAAAATTCAAGCAATATTAATTATTTCTTTTCAATAATATCCTTATTGTATATTATTGGAGGAGGAGAGATATAATAAAATAGGAGAGAGAAAGTTTGAATATTAAAAAAAGTAAGGGCAATCCAATAAATTATTTTTAACATTTCCTAACTTTGATATCTTCTAAATCATTTCTTTAATTTCAGGATGCATTTAAAATTGTATAATTATTGAAAGACGGAGAGAGTATTATTCTTATTAGATTTGGATCCTTTTACTTTAGAGAATAAGGTGATGAGTTTCATCCTTCATAATAGAATCCACTTCTAATTTTATTGATCCAAGATAAAATCTTCTTATTTTATTCTCTAAGGATATATTTGTAAGTTTGGATTTTGGAAAGAAATGATATGTTTGTGAGTTTGAGTTTTGGAGGGGAAGAGAGGAGAAGGAATGATTTGTAATATAATTTTATATAATAAGTTTCTTTCTTTTTTTTTTTAAATTTAAACTCACAATTATACCTATGAATATATTTTAGAGAGCCCTAGTCTATTATTATTACTGTTATTGCACTAGGCCACAATCAAGCGACCATGAACGTACGGGGGACAGTTGGGTAAATGGAGGGCGAAATAACGAAAGAGCAGGAGCAGCATGATGAGGTGCACTCATGCACGGGATGTTTCGAAAGAAGCAAAGTCCTTCGTGTACGAAAAGTGAAAAGGAATGAATTTCATAGGCCCCATGGCATTGGGACCTCACAAATGGTAGTTGGGAGCGGGCTGAGAGGGAGAGGATCCTCATGTCATTATGTGATCATTCTCTTTCTTTTTCAATTATTAAAATTTTAAAAACAACAATAACAATGTTTGTTTATCATTTTTCTACACTACTTTTTCTATCGGGAAAAGTAAAATTTTTATTCCCTACAAGTGTATGTCCTTAGAGAGTGAACCAATTGTTTGAAATGTTATCAATGAACAGATGTGAGCTCTATTTAGAGGGGGATAATGCTTTGATTTTGTAAGTGAGACACGTATCTATTATAATAAATTGACCACTGGATTATACTATGACACAATCTATCATACAAGACACATGATGTTAAGTTTTACGACCGTACATTTGATTTAACAAGTAAGACATGCGTGTCACCAATATAAATCAAATAATTAAGCTTTTGAGAGTGTCGAGCTAGTGGGAAAGGATAAAGAAAGAAATAAAAGAGAAAGTGAGAGTAAAAAAGAAAGGTAATGCAACGGATGAATCAGATTGAATCCGATCAATCTGTCACGCCCTTGTATTTGGAATGGCAAGATTCACTTCATAAGGGGAAAAAAAGAAACGAAAAGTTTTTTAGTGTCACAAAAAAAGAAATGTCAATTGCTTTCGGCATAATTATTATTAATTTTTTACTGGAATTATTATTAGTTATTAATCACTAGGAAATGGATAAGAAAGGCATTTGCTAAAATATCAAAATGAAAATTAAGAATAGAAAGATGGGTGAAAGACTGAAAGTATTGACACACTTATTTATGTATTTATATCTGTTTCAAATTATTTCAACTTTATTTTTTTAAAAGTTCTTATTATTTAATAATCAATACTCTTACGGTTATAAAGTTAAGGATTTGTCAGGTTTTTAAAAAAAATACTTTTTTTCATTTTTTTTTTGTTTCCCCATTTTTTTTATTTTCTTTACAAAATGAAAATAAAAACCAAATAATTCCTACACTATTGATATGAAAGAACAAAAGAGCAACGGAAGAGAACCACAGGAAAAGTGATTAAACGTTTATTGGCGACTAATATAATAGCCGATACATCAAAATATCTTAGAACCAATCAATAAATTTTTTTTTTTAGAAAATTAAGATTGAAGATGTGGGACACAGACATAATAAGAAAAGGTTAGATTGGATGGTTGGATCTGAAAACTCAGGTAAAGCCAAAGGTGGGTTGTGGTGGTTGTGACCTGTCAGTAACTAAACAGAACTCTGATGAATACGACATGATGGAAGCCTATGTAAGGTGGTAATTAATGCTTCCTTCCTTCCTTCATTTCTTTCTCTCTTCAGTCCCACACTCCTAACCAAAACAAAGCAAATCCATCTGTCTCAGAAAGAGAGAGGAAATTGGAAGGGTCTCATTCTCATTGTAAAGTAAAGTGTGTGAAGTCACAGGAGAAAGAGAAAGAGAATGAAAGTGAAACAAACAACATAAACAGAAAAGGAGGAGAGAGGGCTAGAAACCCGGCATGGCGTCGTCGAAGGTTGTCACGACGAATACGGATCTGCCACGCGACTCTTCTTCTCCTTCTTCTTCCTCCTCTTCTACCCTTCTCTCTTCTTCTCATCATCACCATCTTCTCGCACACTCCAATTCCATGGATGATCTTCTGAACTCAATCTACACAACACCTCGCCCCTCTTCCTCTCCCTCTCCTCCCCGTCCTCCCGACGCCGTTGACGATGTCTGGAAGGACATGATCCTCACGCAGACACACACTCACTCTCACAGAGCTTCCGGTGAGGACGAGGCCTTGGAGAAGATGACCCTCGAGGCATTCCTCACAAAAGCCGGTGCCGTCATAGAAGAGGACGTCGCCGCCGTCACGGGGCTTGTTCCTCCTCCTCCTCCGCCTCCCCCTCCTCCTCCGTCTCATCCTCATCTTCATCATCAACGTCTTCCTCCTCAGTTTCCGGTGGCCGTTGAAGGAGGGTCATCCTCCTCCTCCGTGGTGGTAGTGGAGCCTAACTTCGCTAATAATGGGATTGATGGTGGCGGTGCCACGGTGGTTGGAGTGCCAGCATCGTCAACAACAATAGGAGGAGGAAAAGGAAAGAGAAGGGTGGTTGAGGAACCCGCTGATAAGGCCACTCTTCAGAAGCAGCGACGCATGATCAAGAACCGTGAGTCTGCTGCCAGGTCCAGGGAACGCAAGCAGGTACATTACAACTACAATTGCAATTTACGTAACACACCCCTGTTCTTTCTCTTCTCAATAATTTAATCAAGTTTCTTTCATTTATTTTAATTTTAATTTTAATGTTGATTTGGTGTTTGGAAACTGCGGATTCTTCTTCATTGGTAAGTGTGGTTCAGTAGTTATGGGAATGTCACTTTTGGGGCTTTTGTTGGTAGGATGGTGGAATCACGGAAGGAACCAATTAGAGTTGAGATTTTTATTTTTTATTTCTTTGTTCTTTTTTTAATATTTGAGCTTTTGCCTGCTTTTTTTGGGCCACTCTCTGATTGTTGTCCACTCCCCACTGGGATTGGATTTGATTTATTCATTTATTTTTGTTTTTTATTATGTTTTCCTTCTAAAGAAAGCTGATCGGTAGGTGTGATGGATGATCTGCCTTACAGGCTTACACAACTGAGCTTGAGTATCTGGTTCAACAGCTGGAGATGGAGAATGCCCGGTTATTGAGTGAAGAGGTGCCCATTATAATTATTATATTATATTCTTACTTGGCATTCATACATGTTAATGTTGTTGTTGTTGTTTTTTTTTTTTTCTTCTTAAATCTAGATTGGAAATCAACGGCCTTCATTAGCAGTGTTGTAGTTTTCGCTGTTTTGGTCTTGAGAATTTAGCATACGGTTTTTATTGTTGGAGGAGGAGGCCTGAATGGATACTGTAATTTACATTCCAACACTATAGAGAGGCCGCGAAGTGTTTATTTGTGGAGTACGCTCCCCAATTGCATGATTCAACCTTCTATCAAGTTGTCTCTTTGGTGGCCTAATAAAAGTTTAAGACTTTCCTTGATGGATTAATGAGACTTTATCTGTATGACAGAGCTGTCAATGTGACTCATATTGTGTTTCAACCCTTTGTTCTTTACGTGGTTTATTCTTCTTGAAGATTCTTACATTTTGTGCCTAAAATTTTATTTGCTCAATTAGTTTTTGAGATATTGGCTCTTGAATGCAGGCTGATAAGAGAAAGCAGAGGTTGAAGGAGGTATGTAATATATCTGCTCAATTTCTGTTAATTTGCGTATTCTGGTATATTTGATCTCATATAATTGAAACTGTCATGTAAAGACATATCTCCATTAAGAAGCCAAATTCCATTCCGGACAGAACACAGTCAGTACTTTCTTGACATTTGTGGATTCAATGGCAGACAGAAGCTCTGGCTTGATGTTTTCAAATATGAAAACTGATGTGCTGGAGGTGTAAAATAATGGAAGCAATACAACTTGAATATGGAACTCTGTGTGAAGTGCTAATGAGATATGTGCAATGTCCAAAATGCCAAAATACAACTTAACTACTATACTCTGTATTACTTTGGCATCCTTCCATTTAACCTCATTGCCATCTTAATTACATCAGTTAATCACAATTTATCCTCTCGTTTGCCATGAGTTGCCTCTTAAGTCATTCTACCTTGTTGCTTGAACTTTGAAGTTGTCCACATGAACTAAACAATTATTATTAATGACCATGACCTTTATTATTCAATACAGACCATAGTATTATGCAATCTAGATTGTCCTGGCAATCGTCCTTGTTGAATTATGCAAGTTCGCTTGGACTAGACTTATATATGCTATACTCTTCAATTACGTTTGTACATACCAATATAGTTGAACCTGCAGTTTACAATATATTTGGTAAGCTTGTTGGGGCTTTGGTGAGCTGTCAAGTTTGCATCACTTTAGTGCCTAAATCTCATAAATTTGGTCGAATTGGGTGATCAATAGTAGATTCTATGTATCCTTGCGTGAAAGGATACTCATAATTCTTGTATACATGATAAGTATTGTAAGAGTTCTATATTTTCTCCAGTGATGAATTGGTCTCTTGCCTTCATGCTACAGTTGTACTAGCAAGAATAGATCAGATTTCTTAGTTGCCTCTAATTACAAAAGTTACTTGATGGCATACATAGTTGCTTTAATTTTATTCAAAACATATAATTGCTTTATGTTATCAATCTTATAATCTTTGAATCATTTCTTGCAGCTCAATGAGTTCATCATTCCAGTTGTGGAGAAGCGTAAACCAAAAAGGCTTCTAAGAACGAGTTCAGTTCAATCATTGTGAAACAGGGTTAGTTTTTGTGGCATGGTGTAGATATAAGGGGAAACATGGACAAGAGAAGGCAAAGGATTAGAGAGGTTATACACCTTTGCTTGTGCTTAGAGTTACATTGTATAGAGAAAATAGGTGCAGCCAAATAATTCATGTAATTTGATTCAGCCTGAACGTGTATTGTTGATCCATTGCTTGTGGAAGATTCATGGTGCTAGGTGGATTTTGCCCGGGTAATCCTTGTTAGGAAAGTTGAAATAAGATTGCACTTGTGCAATCAGAATGCTCTTTGCTTCTTGATTTCTTGGGGGATGGGAAAGGAAGGTAAGAGGAATCAATAATGATTGTTAGATTTGATATGAATGGTCGATTTCAAGATCACATGTCACCAATTTTAAAAGTCACATAACTTTTATATCAGTGTTATTCGTTCTTCTAATATTTTTTATGATAAATATGGCTTACATTTGTCCTCTTATTAAGTCACCACTTTTTATTCGGCTATTTATGTAAATGCGTTTTACACCCATCATCGAATTAGATGGTATTATATGTGAAGTAGTTTTATTAATATGACAATCCACTTTGTGTACAATTTTTTATATGGTTTCTATAAACCTTTTTATATTAATATATTGTTTGACGTCTGGAATTTAGTATAGAATTGAAATTGGATGATCTAGTTCCAATTTTTATATTTGGAGTAATATATAGAATTAGAATTTCATAATATAATTACATTGAATTCAAAAATAATTAAAATAGACTTTTCTTGATTCTTAATCTATATCCTATGAATTGTTAATTTCAAAATTTAATAAATATCTCTCTCCTCGTTAATATTTATATAGTTTTTTCTCTCTTTTTTTCATTTATTTTATAATAATCATGTTACTATTCTATGGTAAGCCCAAGTACAATTTAAGATTACAGTCACTTTTAATTCTAAAAGAATTGGAATATGAAACTGAAATTCTACAATTTCAATTATAGCATCCAAATTGGACTCTAATAGTAATCATAAATATATTCTATTTATTTGTTGATTGGATAGTGAACCGAATACCATGTAATTCCTATTAAAAAAAAAACAGTTATTTATGACCATGCTTTCATTTTGGGTTCTATAGTTTTTTATTTTTAAAATTTTTTCCGAGATAATAGTGGCCGGATAAAGTAAAATTTTTCCCAACTTGACTCTATTTTATGTATTTTTAAGCAGATCTCAATATGTTTCTAAGCCATTTTGCCTTCTAAAAAACACTTGCACTTTACTTGCAAGGAAATATCAAAACTCCCATTCTATATATATTCTATCTTTTTTCTTTACTGCCTTAATTATCTTTAAATTCAATTTATGTAATGATCACTTAATGATATTTTTTCAGATAAAAAAAATAATCACTTAATTTTTTTAAAAAATATCATTTAAAAGATTGAAATGCATTTTAAAATTTTTCTTGTATAAATTATGCCAGTAATTTAAATTAAAATTTTCAAGATAATAATATTATATAATTCTAATCAATAGAATAGAAGATAAGATATTCCGAAAATGGTGATATTAGAATAGAATAAGAAATAAATGATTTAAAATTTAAGAAATTTATGCACAATGATTAAAATATAATATTATTATTTTAACATGGAAAATATTATAATAATAATATTATTATTAATATTAATATTAAAATAGAAAGAATAGTCACATAACCTTTTTTTTTTCATCATAAGAAGTGTGAGTTACATGGAAATTTAGCCAGTCCCAAGTTTTTTGGGTCGTAACTACTAGTTAGTTGTGTTGCATTATCTATTGTGACGTAAAATAAAAGTGGTATATTCCCTTTCAATTATGTAGAACAATTAATACCTACTATATATTCCCTTTCAAAAGTACTGTACTTTTATCTATCTCCTTAGAAAACAGTTAAAATTTAGTATATTAATTTTTTAATATATCAAATTTTATTTTTTTTAGTGTCAAGATATATTAATTTTTTAATATATTAAATTTTAACTATTTTTCAAAGAGACAAATAAAAATGGACAAAGAAAGTATATTTATTCAAATGTAATTTTTTGAAAAATATTAATGTAGAAACTCATGCAACACACGGGACTATCTATAATTTTTTAGATAATTTTATGTAGCACACTCTTATATGAAGTAATTACAATAACTCCAGGGGAAACAAACCAAAACCACCAAAAGAGTTCACATTTTGAAGCCTAAAGTTTTGATTTCTAACTTAAAATATCCTCTTCAACCACCTAATAATATTTGAACCGAAAGTGTTTCCCAATGCCAAACCGACAACAAGTCCACATCCATATCCTATCAGAATTATTTTCCTGTAGAATTCAAAGAAAGATCCTAAGTCAGAGTCTTGATCACCATTACATGCGGGTACTGGAGGCCTAGAATGATCTTCACATGTCTTCAACAACTGAATCCCACATAAGCCTTGGTTTCCCTCAAAAGAATTGCTCTGGAATGTGGAGAATTGCTGATTTTCTGGTATAAGACCTGAGAGGTTGTTGAGGGACACATTAAAGAACTCTAGAAAGGTGAGTTCTGTTAATTGTTGAGGAATCATCCCTGACAAGCTATTGAGAGAAAGGTCCAATGCTTCGAGGTTGGAAAGCTTTCCCAAGGAAGATGGAATGCTGCCACTAAGTATGTTATTGGACAAGTTGAGTAAAACAAGATTCCTCAAGTCTCCTATGACATCTGGAATCTCCCCAGAAATTTTGTTACTGGAAAGATCAATGGCTACCAATTCATAAAATTCTTGAAGCTCCTCATAATTCATAATGACTCCTTTATTAGTCATTGAGAACGAATAATAATGATGAACATTCCAATTTCTTGACCAAGATTTTCTACTTAAATAAATATGAATGTCCTCATACCTTAATTGACTTGTGTTGGAAATGGCCATGGATTTCCAGTTCTTGATTATTTCTGGAGACAAATTTCCAAAGAATTTATTGTGGGAAAGATCAATGATATGAAGTTTGGGAAATGTGCATCTATTTTGGCACATTATAACTCCATAAAATTCATTATAACTCAAAGCAATAACCTTCAACTCAGGAAGAGTACCCAGCCAAGAGGGAAATATATCATTGATATGGTTATGGCTCACATCAAGAAACTCTAGCATTCTACAATTCACCAATGCTCTTGGCAGTTGACCCTGCAAATTATTGTTACTGAAATCAATCATCCTAAGGTCACTCCCTATCATATATGATTGAGGAATGTGACCAAACAATTTGTTTCCATGTAGCACCAAAACTTGAAGAGATTGACTGAAGGTTCCCAAACATGAAGGAATCTTGCCACTAAAGTTGTTATGGGAGAAATCCAGAACCACAAGTGACTTAAGATTGCAGATCATTGGGGATATTTCTCCTGTCAATGAATTGTTGGAAAGATACAAATCTTGAAGGCTTCTTTTTCTCCATAGCCAATTGGGTATTGACTTTAAATCATTGTGTTGCATGTCAATAAATCCCAGCTCATCCAAGTCTTGAAGAAACCTTGGAAACTCTACTAAATTGCAGGAATCCAAAGCTAAAACTTCTAATGGAGGAAGGGTTATATTAGAAGAAACTTTTCCAGTGAGCAAAGATAGTTTGTTGTATGACAAACCAAGAAAGAAAAGCATTTTGAGCTTTAGAAACATGCCAAGCTCTAGTTCTCCTTCAAACAAATTAGAGTCTAGAGTAAGACTAGCAAGATTCTCTAGTCTGAAGAGAGAGTGGGGGATTTTTCCTTGAAGGTTATTTCTTTGAAGACTCAAGTAAGATAATGTTGTTAGGTTCATTATCCAAGATGGAATTTTGCCACTTAAATTGCACGAATCCAGTCCTAACTCCTGGATTGGAGGAAGGGTAACATTGGGAGAACTCTTTCCAGTGAGCAAAGACAATTTGTTGTTAGACAATTGAAGAAAAGTAAGCATTTTAAGCTCCAGAAACCTGTCCAGCTCTAATTGACCTTGAAGCGAGTTGAAGTTCAATGAAATAATTGCAAGATTCACTAGTCTAAAGAGAGAATGAGGAATTTCACCCTGAAGGTTGTTATACGCAAGATCCAAGTAAGCTAAATTGGTTAGGTTCATTATCCAAGATGGAATTTTGCCACCTAAATTGCAATTTGCTAAGGATAAAACAGATAACTGGGTGAGATTTGCAAAAGATAATGGAAAGGTCTCAAAAGTAAATGAGTTGTTTTCAATTTCCAAATAAGTAAGCTGATTGAGGTTGCCAAATGAAGAAGGAATGGACCCATAAAAATTGCAATTTGCAATCAGAAGCCAATTCAAAGAACTAAGATTTCCTATGGATGCAGGTAGTTTACCGTAGAAACTTGTGCCTGAGAGTTGCAGTATCCTAATCACTGCCCTTGAGTGAAAATCAGGCAACATACCTCTCAGTTTTTGGTTGTATTCGAAACTCAACATTCTTAGGTTTGGAAGGTGAAATATTCCAATGGGAAATTCACCATATAGTTCACAGTAGGAAAGAGAAAGCTTTTGCAAATATGTGAGATTTGTGAGTATGTCAGGTACAGATGACGAGATAGTCACAAAATTAAGACGAAGTTCTACAAGTCTAGTTGAATTTTGAATTAAGTTTCTTAGAATGGATATGTTGAGTCGCAAATGGTTGAATGGAACTTCATATGGTTGAAGATAATATCCAACATAGCTTCGCAGATCAATAGACATCAACTTGGGAAAATGAGAAATTTCAGGTGGGATTTCACCGGAAAATGTGTTTTCACTGAATTGAGAAAGATTAAGATATCTTAGCTGTGAAAGCTCACCGATTTTGGCTGGAATTTGAGAGTGATTGAAGTCATTGTCAGAAAGATCAAGCCTCTGAAGGTGTACAAGTGAAAAAAGACTGCTATTGGCATCCATGGATCCATAGAGCTGGCTGCTACTAAGATCAATGCCAATCACGTGACCTGTGACCTTATCACAGTTGATGCCATCCCATGAGCAACAATCTGTGCTTGGTATCCAAGACACTGTTTTAGGATAACTGAAAGGATTGTGAGAAGCATACTTACTAATGACAAAGCTTTCCTTAAACTTCAATAAGGCGTAGCTTTCATCTTTATGACATTCATGTGTTGGCTGAATGGAAGCATGTAGACAGTTTGTAATCGATGATGAAAGTAGTGAACAAAGGAAAAGAAATTTTACCGACCAAGTAAGAGACCACAACAACTCCATAGTATACAGTTAGATATATAATTTCAATGCACACATTCAGATGAGCGTATACTTAGCACCCAATTGGGTTTTTATACCGAAGGACTCGATTTTGATGGCTTGCCTTCTTGCAGTAAGCTTGCTTGTTAATCAATAATGGTGGGAGGACTCTTTTTCGATTCTTCAATAGCTTCCCATCATACTTAGCTTCATTTTGTTTAGCTCATAAATAAATTCAATCAGGCATTTATGTAAGAGGTTGAATCTAGCTAATTGAGTATGACCACTCCGATCACGTTGCCAAAACGACCATGCGACTGCTCCAAACTTTATCTTGCATTGCGGTATTCATTAAAAAATCTTATCCATTTGCTTGAAATGCTAAGTCCTAGCTACTAGAGTACAAAATCTTTCATTTACCTCTGCTCATCATCACCTACAACTTTTGAGAGAAATGATTTTATGATATTATATTGAAGGACGATGACCAAATAATAAAATGTTAATGCTTAAGTTCAAAAGGATGCATTCATATGAGGAGTGTATTAAAATATAAAACTATTCATGGGATATAACCATCAGCTTAAGCTTTCGATAGTTAGGTCTATTTTTAGCTAATAAATTACTCTAATATTTTACTGCATTACATTGTTATATTTCTCCGTTTATATAATTTCGTCGTGCACTATGGGTAAAAACTTCAATCAGGTTAACCTGGTGTCTAAATACTTCGTAGCCAAATTGGTCTATTTTAAGCTTGTTGGAGACTGAAAAAGCTTGCACTATTCAAGATTTTGTTGCATTAAAATCACTTTTGGAAAAATTTCCTGTCCAGGACTCTTTCATTGCGAATTAAGCATGCTTATATACAAGTATCAGTGGATAAAAGACTACGATAGTATTGCCTACGCTCTACGCTACGTACGACTACTTCTGTACAAGGGATGACGAATTCCACGTGAAAATTGTGATGCAATCAATGAAGGATTTCTCTTTACAAAATATACGAGACTGCAGCATCAACACGCCACGCTTCAGTCCGCTATTGCCGATAATCACGGATGCTACGTTTTCCTCGCCTTCATGCATCACGTCAATTACATATGATGCTATTGCTGGTCCTCAAAAAAAAAAAATGTTATTCTTGTGATTCGGCTGTGGACTACTCCACGATTCAACCATCCAAATGAAATTAATAGGATAGAGATGGTCCTACAAGACAAAGAAGTAAACCCCATTCCTCATTTTATTTTCATGGGAGAAATTTTTAGGTGCACTAATAATAAGAGAATGTATTTGTTCTGTTTTATTTAATAAATAACACATTAGATATTGTATTAATATTGGAAAGTTGAGACAATAATAACCCACAAAACTAATGTATCATTTATTAAATAGAACAGAGAAAATGCATTCTTTCTTCTCTAGAACATCTAAGTATTTCACCATTATTCTTACAAATTAAAGGGTGATAAGTTAAAGAGCTATTTTGTCAAACAGTTATAAAGGGAATCCCCTTTATATATAGTATAAATACATGACAGCTGCACAAACTTTTTTTTTTAATATTTCTCTAATACCCTATAAAATTCATGGGATACTTTTAGATAATTTATAATTGAAAATTTATCACGTATTTTACTAACTAAATTTATTAATATTTTAAATAATCATGATTAAATCTCAACCATTGGATTCAAGAGGGTACTAATACCCTAAGGGTACCATAACAAAGACCCTTACTTTTTTCTTTTTTTACACAAATTCCAAATTTTTAGAATTTGAAAAACTTTTGTAATTAATTTAAATTTGAAAGCCGCAATTAGTTTAAATTGATTTAAATTTAAAAACCAGAATTTTTCAAACCAGAATTTTCGTACCCACGAAAAATTACCGTCTAATTTTTCAAACCAGAATTTTCGTTAAAGCTTAATCTCGGTTTTAAAGTAATTTTGGAAATTTATTTTCAGCCAAACTTAATCTTCGTTTTAAATGTCACCAAAATGGCAAAATCTCGGCTTTAACAAACTTTTTCAGCCAAACTGTTTTTAAATTTGATTAATATAGGAAGTGTAGTGATTTTAGGGATTTGATAAGTGGATGTAAGAAAATTTTGTATTATTGCTTTTAAATTTTTTTTCCGCCAAGCTTAATCTCGGTTTTAAATGTTAACAAGATTAAAAAAAAACCTCCGCTTTAACAAACTTTCAGCCAAACTGTTTTTAAATTTAATTAATATAGGAAGGGGGGTGATTTTAGGGATTTGATAAGTTGGATGTAATAAATCTTTGTAGTATTGCTTTTATATATATATATATGATTGGATAAAATTATTGCTAATTTGGTAATTAACATCTCTATATAATTAATTCATATTTTGCTGATATTTAGCATAATAAAAATCAATTGTATTCTAATTTTAATTCAGTTTCCAATTCATCATTTAAGGAAATAATATCTCATGATTCAAGATATATATATCATAAAATATATTAATAGCTCTATGTAATTTCATGATATTGTAGTGATAATGTCAAAAATAGATTTCAAAAAATAACAATGTTCTCTTCTTTGTCATTTAAGGTCATTCTTTTTCAGTTTTATATATGCCACTTATGTGAAGGAAATAGGAGATGCTGATTTTCCAATGAATATGTTTGTTCTTAGGCCTTTTCTGAATTGTTAAACTTAAAAAAAGTTTATGAACATTTTTTATTTGTTAAGAAATAAGAAGTAAGAAATTTTGAAATGTCTTGTAGTAATCCTTTAAGGGTAATTGTTTTGAAATTTCTGGTTAAGATACTATTGTGATGTATTTGAGAAATTTTGTAAGCAGGAAGGCTTGGAGATGTAAGGTTTCAATAAGTGATTTATGACTTAGAGTTTTTATGCTATTGTTTAAGTTATAACAGGAATAGGATAAGTAAAATGCAAGGAAGAGAAAATAGAACCAATATAAACGTTAAGGTCCTGGTTAAAGGTTTAGAGGTAATTTTGACTGGTTCAACTGGAATATAATAAAAAATATATGTAAATATATACATATGATTAATTAGAATATAAATAAATATATTAAATCATTAATCTTAACATAATCAACAAAAAAATATTCATAGGTCTATAAAAATAAACATAATCCATATAAAATTTCTCTAGTCTTAGCTTCATAACACGGTTACAAAGCATTTGAAAACAATATTTGTTAGTGAGACGGGTTTTATGGTAGCAGTTGAATGACGAGAAAGAAGAATAATAATTCAATAATTTTTATTAGTACCCTTCTTTGATTTTTTTTTTTTTTTTACTCTATAGCCCATAAGATATCATATTTAAGCTTTGAAAAAAAAATTCAAAAAAAATAAATGAATTTCCTTCATGATTTCCATTTGACTTTCCCTGGTTTTGGAGCTTAAGGACCTCCAGGTGACCCTCCTAATCACCTCGCTTTCGGTCGGTTTTCTCTTCTATGGTAAAATGAATTATATTCATATTTTTGTGTCTCTTAACATATAATATGTGTCTTTTAGATTGTATATGGATAATATTTAGGTATTCTGAGAAATCTATTTTATGTATAATTAAGGTTATTTATCAATTTTATTACTTATAAAATGTATTTTTATAAATTAGATATTTTAATTTATTAAAAATAATATAAATGACTAATTATATAATAAAACTATTTACTTATTATATTTCATTATTCAATAATTTTCTCTAGCAAAACAAAAATAATTTTTATAAGCTAAGATCTTATTGTCCGTTAAAAGTCGTTTAGTGAATTTCTCTCAATTTTATCTATATGATACTTAAGATAAGATATCAAATAGAATAACTAATTTCAGGAACATATTCATTTATACCTTTTTGTTTATTTATTTAACTATATAATTATTTGAAAATAAATTCATATATTAAATTAGAAATTTCAATTTATTAAAATGATATAAAAGGAAAGGAGATGTAATTAAAATGGCATAAATTAATCTTATTTATGTTTTTTATATTACGCATAACATTGTTGTTATACTAGGAAAGGAGTTGTAATTGAAACGTCATAAATTACAATTATTCATGATTTTTTCCTTTTACTAATTATAACATATATTTTAAAATTGATATTTTAATTTATTAAAAGGATGTAAAAGTAATGGAAATGTCCATGTATCGTGCTAACTTGCATACTTGTTCCATTAATTTTTATAATGAGTCCTAACTTACCTCATAACAAGCATTTAGAGAGTGCAATACCTTAGGTATATTTTTTCCTAAGAGAATTTAGTGCAGTACACATGTTCCTGGACAAATTTGGGACCACCATAGAGTCCTCGAGACCTATTAGTGTTAATGGTAGGCTCCACTAAAATTATAACTTGAAATTTTAGGAAAAACAACTTTAGAGGCGCAACGCTAAAATGAGCACTTAATGGTAATAAACAGTAAGGCAATGCAAATTGGTGGGATATGACGCTCTGGTGAGCGCTGCAATACTAACATTTTTATAAAACCTTATTTTTAGCGGGTTAGACCACAAACACACCCTTTACCCCTCAAAAACACAAGAAACTTCGTCCCTTACCCTGTCTCACCTTCTAGATATAATTTTTCTCCATTTTCTTTAAAAACTAACTTGAATTTTTCATCGTTCAAGCTTAAGGTATATTTAGCTCATGATTTTTACCTTTTTTCCTCTCAATTTCTCATGTTCTTGGGTGTTTCTATTGGTGTTGTTTCTACATCTTCCACCACTCTAGGTGAGTGGGTTCATATCTGTAATCTCTATGTTGGTTATTATAGTTATTTTCCTCAAAATATGAAACAATATATGGTTTAAGAGTTTATTTCTAAGAACAATTGAGATTTTCTGTTGAATTGTAAATATATGGTTTTTGAAATAGCATGAACTGAGTATTTTGAAAACTCATGGAACCATTATTATTAAAATGAGTTTCTAAAAGAACTAGACCGTGAACATGATTGTTTAGAGCTAATTTAATGATTATATGATTTCTAGTACGAAATATTGTTTATGGAGAAATTTTGAAACTTGGGTAAATTTAGAAGAAAGGATTTAGTTTCCTGGTTGAAGACAGGAGCTATGCAGAAATAGGCTGCGTATTAATGACAGTTAGCCTATTAACCTTGGTACCAAGTAGCCTAAAGCCAAAGAAAACAAAGAAATTATTGTCACACTAGAACGGCGATACGTAACACCCATATGTGACTAAAGATTTTGTTATGTCACATATATTGTGCATAACCAAAGTAAAAATTTCTATTTATCTATTAGAGTACCTGTTGGGTTGATTTATGAAAAACTTGATTTTGATTATGACTTTAAACATGAAATGTTTTAAAGCTTTATTATTATGATTGTTGTTATTATAAACCCGTGCATCTTCCCTTAATGTCCCATAAAATGGGGTTCCAGGTGAGTACTCACTCATTGAGTTTTGGTAACTCATCTCTCTTTTCCTTCTCATATTTTCATAGCCTTATTACAAATACTTCTCAGTCATCTTCTTCTAGCAATGTTATATTTCAGTGGGTGAGCTTCTTTTTCTGAATTGTTATCACTTGCTCTAGAAGTGCTCTAGTGTAGATGAGAATAAATCCAATGGAGAGCATGGCTATGTTTTGTATTGTCTTGTATACTAGAATGTTATTTTGGCTGTATTTATATAACTTTACTTCTCATAGTTATTTATATATCATGAACTATATATACTTTTGATGGTGTTGTGAATTCCACCTTTAGAGACGGATTTGGGAATTTTAGTTTGATTATTATGATTTAACAGAAGGTGATTAATTATCAAAAATTGAAACTATACTTTAAATAGTTTTATGATTTACTGTGCACATGGAGTAATACAAGTCACGAGACTTATATGGGAATGAGATTTCTTATGTTTCCAGATCGAGTCATGACAGAGAGAGAGTACTCTCCTGGTCCATGTCTTTTGGGAGGAGAAATACAAGAATTTTAAGAAATTTTTCTAGTAAGTGCAAAAGAAATCTTTCTTACCTTTCTAAAGTCTTACCTTTCTTTGACGCTCACAAGAAGTATTTCTTAAAGTTGTATTTCTCTTCCCAAAAGACATGGATGGTATATTACTCTCTCTCTCTCTCTCTCTCAATGTTTGCTATGAGATAAGTTGGATCACCTTGAAAATTATCGATACTCGTAAGTAAGTTAGGACCGATGGTCATTTTTTGTTAATGACTCAAATGACAATTCAATGAATGAACTAATTTGTCCTCATTCTCAAATTTTGAAGGACTACAATGAGACGTTATAAATTTAAGAGATTAATTTATCCCCTATTATAAATCTAAAAGAACTAAATTGAGTTCTAAGTCACAAGTGAGTGCTTAGATGTAACAAAATAAAGAGAGAGAAAAAAGTGCGTGCTTGGATTGTTGGGCTTGGGCCAGTTTACCCCTTCGAAGTCTAAATCCAATTCTGCAACAGCAAAACGCAGAAGCCACCACAAACACAAACACGCAGAGGAGAGGACAGCGGCCCCCACCGCCACTGCAACCCTCGACGGCCGGCAGCTCAATCTCTCTGCCATAAGATGTCCTCCCTCAGGAACGCCATTCCCAGGCGTGCTCATAAAGAGCGCGCTCAACCGTAAGTCCCAAAGATCCCATCTTTTCCTATTTCCCCACCTCCACCTCCGTTTATCTCAATATCAGTTGTGGGTTTGTATTTTGCTTTTGGTTTCGTTAGGTCCTCAAGGAAAAAATTCGGCTTGCTTGAGAAGCACAAAGACTATGTTCAGCGTGCACAAGCTTTCCACAAGAAAGAGGACACTCTTCGGGTGCGATTTCCCTATTTTATTTTTCAATTTCTGTTTTCGTAATGCCCAATTTGTTTTTTTTTTGGTTTAATACATGTGTTGCTTTTCTGCAGAGACTTAGGGAAAAAGCAGCGAACAGAAATGAAGATGAGTTTAACTTTAAGATGATCAGGACTAAAACCGCTGATGGAGTTCATCAACTACAGTATTAACTTATTATGCTTTTTGATCTTTTTTTAGTGTTGTCCTGATTGGTTGTATGGACTTAAAGTGTTTTCTTGTTGTGTAGGAGTGATGCAAACAAGTACACCCAAGAGGAACTTATACTGATGAAGACACGGGATGCCGGATATGTTCTTCAGAAGCTTCAGAGCGAGAGAAAGGTGGACCAATGCATTGAACTTGCTCTCTTGCTTTATTGGGGATTTGTGTGTAGAAATTAGAATTTAGGTTTGTGTGTGGATGTTTTTGTGTTTCTTGCAGAAAGTCGAAAAGCTAACTGCTACGCTGCACTTAATTGATAATCCACCGTCAAACAAACATGTTTACTTTGCTGCAGACAGGTTAGAGGTTTCTGAGAATACTTAGATATTTGCTCCACCGTTGGTTGATTCTCTCTACAAAACAATGTTATTGTCCCATTAAATGAATGTTCTATCAGTCTGTTCTGAGAGACTGAAGCCTGGCTGTTCTTTACTTTAGGGTGATGGTGCCATCACTTATTAAGCCTATGGTTACTACTTGTTTCTGAGATGTAAAATGGATGAGGCATTATGGCTCTGGTAAAACGGATTTGGTTTGTAGTTTCAAGTTGTTTCTTGTGAAATTAATTGTATATTCTTATAAGAGAAATGATAAATGAACACCACCACACTTACACTATACACTTACACCAAGTTAAAAGTTGTAAACCAGCATACAAAAAGTTATAAACTAAGATGCAAAAAGTTGTAAACTAATATGTAAAAAGTTTTTGCATACTTTTTTACAACTTTTTATATATTGGTTTCCAACTTTTTGCATACTGATTTATAACTTTTTATACACTGGTTTACAACTTTTAACTTGGTGTAAGTGTATGGTGTAAGTGTGGTGGTGGATGTGTATCACTCCTCTTCTTATAAAAAGAAATTATATATTTTTTATTCATTTATGCTTTTTAAATAATGTCCAAATGCTATTTGAGATGTAGTCATGTTATAAGGCCCTTCGTGAAGTAAAGATTTTTACCTCGATATTGTCATCTTTATCTATTGATTGATATGTTATTTTCCACCTCTGACCCAATTCCCCCCATGCCTTCTTAAAGGTGCTTTCTCTGTGCATAATTATAGATTTTATCCGCCGACCTTAAATATATTCTGAATGAATGGGTTTCTTAATCTGTTGCCCATATATATGTAGGAAAGAGGCAAAAGAGTTACAATCACAACTCCAAAAGAAGAGAAGTGAAACCCCTCTTACTTCTGATGATATTCCTGCTAGCATTAAGAGGTACTGCCCTACATTTGGCTTCGAAGACTTGTATTGATCCATTCTTGTTTTGTTTGATGTCTTCTGTGGATTGAAATTTTTGTTGAACAGCTTCTTGTTATGTATTTTTTGTACCAAATAATTTATTTGTTCTCTTTAATGCACTTTAAGATTGCTAATTTTTGTGAATATCTCAACTATGGTAAACCCCAGCAGTAAAGCCGTATTAGGATGCTTTGTACAGTAATGTGTTGTCGGAGTCATACTCGTATTTTCTTATCATCTGCATCCCAGCTTGAGGGTTCATGGGAATGATTGGTCAACACAATTGTTTCCCTTGAAGTTTGTGTAGGTTTTTTCTTTCAAAACTGTTCTCTTAATGATGTTCCCTCTAAGATATTAATTCAGAAACAAGACTATGATGTTTGCTTGAAGCCTTGACAACAACAACCCCCAATTGGTTCTCTACTATTGGGCAATATTGAAGCATTCCCATGTTGGGTTGTATTGGTTGTAATATTAGTGGGGAAGCCAGCTTTATTTGTTTTATAACGTGTTGACTATTATGAGATCTATTTCTTTTCATTTCCATTTATTCTTTCTTATCTTGATTGCTGCTTCTGGTACTATGTCCAATTGTAACCGAGGTATTTTCTTTCATTCACAGGAAAACAACTCGGTCCTACAAAGAGTTGGAAGCAAGGAAGACTAGAGTCAAGCAATTAGAGCAAATCTACTTGGATATGACAATGCAGAAGGAGTTGCAGGTATTGACATTTTGCTTGCCTTTTTATTAACTTGTTTTAGTCTTACGTTTGTAGAATGCTAAGAAAGGATATTCCATATCTGCTCAGAAAAAGGGTAAGAAGCGCAAACTAAGGGAAGATGAGATTGTCAATCCAACCACTAAACCAGTATACAAGTGGCGCGCTGAAAGAAAGCGTTGAATGAGAGAATAACACTTTGAGCTTCTTGATTCTTTTTATTATTATTATTATTATTATTATTATTTAGAGTAATGAATAGAGAAATGCTTGTGCGTAAGAAAACTGTTCTCCTCGCTTTTCAACGAGAATATGATTGGTCAAGTTATTTCAATTGGTCAATATTTTACTTTTAATTTATCTATGTTTAATAGTTGTTTTTACACTTTTATCTTTCTCACTAGCATTTCGCACAATTCGTCTTGTGCCGTCTAGCATTACTCTACTGAGTATTACCATTCTTTTTGAGGATTCCTTGATCATGCGATGGTTGAATATCTTATTATCTTTCCAATGCTCTTAGATCTCTTGCACGTAGACTTGACATATTTTATTAATACAATGAATTCAAGTTTCTGGTGTTATATGGTGTGGGGTAACTATTCTTATGGCATACTTGTTCCTGCGAATGCACTATACTAGGATTCCGTGACTAACGAAACTTAATAAAACAAATCGCAATAAGTTTCAATTAGATTGTGTCTATGACCAAAAATATTTAGATGACACTGATCAACCTAAAGGGTTCACAACCATGGACAAAGTAACTAAGTTCTGTGGAGGCAATGGTTCTTTGAAATTCAATCCTGTGCTTTCATTTTGTCCTATGATTTTCCCTTTCTTTTATAGAACAAGGCAACTTGTTAGTAGTAAGCGCTTAAATCATTCACTTCCACGGTTTCACCGTACCAAAAAGAAATCGTTCACTTCCACACATTGTGCTTGTATGCGGGCTCGCTGAAATAATAGAGAAGTCCATTTTCTTGGTAAGTAGAATTACAAAAACACAATCAAGACTGGGTGATTAGATCAATTTGAATAATGCGATTGAGCTCCATTCCAGGATTATACCACTTGAAGTAAGTCAAGTCAAGGCAGCACCAATCTTGGCTACATGCCCCAAACCAGTGTTAGGACCAAATCAAGTGAACACACCAATTACGTAAAGTCATTGGACACAGCCCAAAAAGCATCTAAGCAATTCATATTAACATAGACAGTACAGGAGTCAAGCATCCAAGCTAAGGAAAGACCATACCAAACAGTTCAAGCTTAACCAGAAGGATTCACATTTCATCCACAGATCCTGAACAAGTAGCCAACCAGCCACCATGGGAGTCTCAAATTATGCATCCAAAACCCCGCTAACCCCCGCTTTCATAACATACTACCATCCACATTCAACTTAACAACCCCAAGGGGAAGAGGTCGCCACACTGATAATTCAACACAGTTAACCGAAAAGGAAGTAATTTCATCAGCCTTAGCCCACCACAGGGATTTAAGTGACTAAAATTACTGACCTCCCCTATATACTAGCTCGTTAATTTAAGTGACAAAGAAAGATAATATGTGGTATATATACATAATTATTAATGATAAAGTTATAATTTAGCAATATTTGACATATATATTAACTAGAATACTTTTTTTCTATCATATATTATAATTATAAGCTTTTTTCATATGATAAAAAAGTACCTTTTATTCATAAGTTATAATTATAAGTTTTTTTTATGTGATAAAAAAATATTTTATTCAACTAATGTGTTAAATATTATTAAAATATTATAATTTTTTTTATTAATAATTATGTATGTATTCCATATTATCTTTTTCAGTATAATTTTAGTGAACCTTAGGAGAGATTGGTGATAGTTTTATAAAATAGAGAGGTCCTGATTGTAATTACACTAAACCTCAAGGAGAAATGAATGTAAATTACTCTTTTTTCAAAAAATACCAAACAATGTATTCGACTAAAATCTGGAAGCAATATTAAGTATATCAAAGAAGATTTTTGGAAACAATAAATAATAATTAAATATAATGAGATTTGATCCATATTGAAGCAAATTGCAAAGAACTTTATAAATAGGAAAAATTACAATTACCTCACTTGAGGTTTGTTAATATTACGTTTACTTTTCTTTATTTTTAAAATTACAACTACATTCCTTAATTTTTTTAAGTAACATGACACCTACGTACCTTATAATTAAGTTTACATGAATTACACGTAATTTTTAATTTTAAAAATATGTAAAATGACTTTTATATCCATATTGATTTTCTTTATTTCTATCTATAATTGACATTCCCTTTCATCATCAATTCACCTCCATCAACAACTCATACAACACATTGACAACATACATATGAAAAAACCAAAAGGAAAAACAAGGGAGACTCCATCCACGAAAACCTAAGAGAGAACCTCATATGACCTAAAACGAAATTTCTAGAAGAAAAAGTAATTTTGGGGAAATTTGAAATTGGGGAAAAATTTGAAATTGAGGAATGGAATTGGGGTTTACTTGTCGGAGAAGAGTTGGAAAGGCCTTGGAAGAGGAAGGGGGCAGGGTGGGTGACAAGGAGGGAGTTGTGGCCTGTGGGGTGGAGGATGGCGCTATAGCAGCTAGGCGAGGGGAGGGGTTGGCAGCCACTGGTGGTTGCGAAGGTGGCGGTAAAGGGAGTGGGAGGAGAGTTGATACGAACTTAGAAGGGTAAATTGGATATTTTAACATTGGAGAAAAATATGACAATTGCAGCATGCCCATGGGACCGTTCAATGGTGTTAGTTAAGAGGATTCAAGACAATTTTGGAAACTTGGCTAAATTATTTATTGAAGAGTTGCATCAAGAATTAGTCAAAACACCTATTGGCAATTATGGGCAGTCCAAAATATTATTATTAATAGTGAATTTGCTTTGAGAATATATTCTGGCCATGTTGGGTCAAGTTTAATTTATTTAGTTTATATTTTAAATTATTTTAAGAATTCCTTGGCCATGTGATAGTTCATAGTTGTAAAATTTCACCATTTATTAATACATCGAATTCAAGTTTCTGATGTTATATTGTGTGGGGTGACTATTCTTGTGGTATAGTTGTTCCTGCAAATGCTCTAAAATAGGAATCCACTACTAATGAAACTCTTAGCGGCTATGACCAAAATCAAATATATATTAACTAAAACCACACATATTTGCTGACTTTTTCTTTTTCATTCTTCATGCTGAATCTTTGAGACCTCTTTGCCATAAGGATTAGCAAACTTGACTAATCAACTCAAAAATATTTAGATGACACTTGATCAACCTAAATGGTTTACAACCATAGACAAAGTAACTAAGTTCTGCGTAGGCACTGGCTCTTGAAATTTAATTCTTTGCTTTCATCCTTTATCCTTTGATCTTCCCTTCCTTTTACAAAACAACTCAACAAGGCAACTTGTTAGTAGAAAAACGCTTAAATCATTCACTTCCACACATTATGCCTGTATGCAGGCCTGCTGAAATATTAGAGAACTCCATTTGAGTTTTGGGAAAGGTTTACTTCCTTTTATTTTGCCTAGTATAATGTTTTCTCATATAGAACCTTCAAATGAGGTATCTTAATACTTTTCTCATGATTTAAAAGAGTTTTTTTTTTAAATTACATATATATATATATATATATATATATATATATACACACACACACAAATATAACTTTTTCTAATAATAAATAAACACATCACAAAATTATAACATGTTATAACTCAAGTACCTAAAATATACTCCAAGTCCACGTAAGCGTCAAAACTTTTAAACATTCCACACAATGCATAGTTATTTATTTGTGTAGTTATGTCATTAAAAGTATTTGACTTAGTCTTGTCATAGTTATCTCAAAAGTTATACAATAAATAAAATACAATCTATTAACAGTGTAAAACACATTGCACTTATATTATATTAAAATTGATCTCTTATTATAATATTTTCTTTTGCAGTACACATAATTGGTCACAAAAGCAAATGGAACTCATCTAAATTTTTATAATGTTGAAACCATAGTTTTAAAACCCATGCGTGATTGATTTGGCTATACCACTAGGTCACTCGATCAGTGGTAACAGTGAGTCGAACTTAATTAAATAAATATATAAAAAATATATTAGATATGTAATAAATATAATTCTTGAGATATTGTATTACAACAATGTGGTTAGCTAGCCTAGTGTTGGTAGGTAGCTAGGCACAATTCAACCCTCTCAATAGTTTGAACCACACAGTGAGGAGTTTTTGAAATTATTCTTTGACTCCCATGTGTGGGCGTGGTTCAAGGCCGGTTGGGTTTGAAAACTATGGTTGGAACGCTTGAATGCATCATATATATACCATCCGCTATAACATTTTTAACTTTTAATGACATTTATTAGTAAAAGGTGTTCTTGCAACCTTTTAGTATCATTTAAAAATTATTATTAAACAGTAAAATAAAAAATATTAAAATATTAAAACTCTTTACTAATGTATATTATATAGACTATGTTGATAAAGGTTTTAACAATAGTTTTATGTGATTTAGTAACATTTTTCAATTGTCACTAAATCTCAATCATGTTGTAAAAGTTATTCTCTCTAGTCTATTTTATTTGTCATGTTTGAGAAAAATTCTCAACTCAAAATTATTATTATTCTTACATATCAATTGATAACAGAATTTATTGTTAACTTTCTAATTTTATCCTTTCAATTTAATTATATGCTATCACATTTATTACCTTAAAATATCACATATGATATCACATGACTGAACGACAATGATATATAGTAATCTCTTAAATAATTTATTACTCCCTCCATTCACAAATAATTATCTAGTTTTAGATGTGCATAGAAATAAAGAGAATGATTGATAATGTCTCAATGTTAATAAACATTATATGTATTTTACAATGCTTCCCTTAATACTTTCCACTAAGAATGTATTTAATAAGAAAGAGAAAATAAGTGTCAATAAGGGGTATGATTGGAAAAAAATTAATAAATGTTACCTAAAATTTTTAAATGGACAATTACTTATGAAAAAGTAAAATTTTCATATTGAATAGTTATTTGTGAATTGAGAGAGAATCCCATAAATTTAAAAGAATAATATTTAATGTACAATAAAATTGTATAACATATACACATCATATACCTTATTATCATTAAATGTAATGTGTGGTGTGTATTTATTATATAATTTTATTGCATACCAAATATTACTCAATTTAAAATATTGAGATAACTTTGAAGTAGTGATGATACACGATAGAGTGATGAAAGTGGGTGCATGAAGTTTCATGGGACGCGAGGGAAAGCACTGAATTAATATTAAATCCACGGAGTACTATATAATATTAAAGTCACACATAAGGATGATAGACACTTAGTCAATAACACAAGCAACTACACACTATTATTATTATTATATGTATACAAGAGAAGAAATTAAAGCACATCATATATATCCTCGTGGTCTTGCACTTGCTCCACGAAATAAACACCCCGATCGATCGAGATGATCACATCACATCACACTGGGCATTCGAATTCGATGTCTTGCACGCTTTTCTCCTTGCCTTGTGCACCATCATCCTTTTGCCCTTCCCCTTTGACATCATCAATAACTGAGATTGGGAACACTTCTCTAGCCCCCAACGCCAACGGGGTCACAACAACAACGTTTCTCATCGGCTCTAGTGCATGCTCCTTGTCACCACCATTTACCCTCTCTTCCCCACCACCGTTCCTGTAAATCGCATATAACACCATCTGAACTATCCCAGTGCGAAACCCAGCACGTTTGGGATCTGCACATAATAATAACCAATGAAAAATCCATAAATGAAACTTCCTTATTTAATTCATGTTAAAACTATAATATCACGAGAATTTTTTAATTAGCAAAGCACAATCTATCAGATTATCTTTTAAGCACTAAAATTATTATTTAATATGTATAAAAGTATTTTTAATAAGAATTTAATTTAAATCAAGTATTAATCTGCACCATCATCTAAATATATATGGATACAAAAGCAAAAATATATGATCTAATCATTCACTATTTTAAAAGTTGTGCGAATAAAAATATATAATTAAATAATAGCATGAAGTTATTTTGCTAGATTTTTTTTCATGGACACATCTAACACATCTAGTGTAAGCATATTGACAATAAAAATAGGTCTCATTAACTTTATTCAATGTAAACTTATCCCACTATTTTTTTTTTGAATAAATTCTTAAAATTGTGCTCTTTCAATAATATTTTAAACTCTTTTACATCCACGGTACGTTAAAATTAAACTTTTTTAAAAATAGGTATATTTATATCATAGTTTCCCACTATTTCACACGTCTTATTAAAACATCATAGTTTCCCCACTATTTCACGCGTCTAAATAATAATTTGCTAGATTATATTTAGTTAAGAATTAATGTTAGTATAACTCAATATAAGAGACTTACGGCAATGCATATGTCCTTCATAAAAGCACCATAAGCAAACCACATTATGGCACTCAGTGTCAGGAACAGTGACAAATTAAAGGGCATAAACTCCACACTCTTGGTACGAATAACTTGTGCCTGCACAGCAAGAAATCAGTCATGGGATTGATAATGGGAGTGCAAGTATATTAAAAGCACTAAATCATTGGAATTTTCACTCACCACAATGCTTAGAGGTGCTGCAAAGACACACACTGAACTAGATACACATATCCATCCAAGCACTTTGACACGGAGGGAACCATGTAGAGCAAATTGGGTGACGAAGAGGATCAAGGCGAAGGAGCCCACGTTCATCACCATAAATAGTTTTACGGTTAAGTACTGCAGTTAAAAATTTCAGCATCAACATGGTGCTACATATGCTTATGCTTAGCCAATTAGCTACACAATTAGAATATGATAATTTTTTTTTTCATTTCAATTTGATTAGATGAGTGATGAGAAACTATAGAGTTAATTAGTACGTGTAATTGGTAAATTACCCTTGCTTCCCTGGGCGCGTAGACTATGTACATGAAAATGTAGATAATCTCTATGACACATCCAAAGGAGTTTATGGTAAGGAGGAGAACAACATCCGTTTTGAGTGAGGCATAGTACAGCCAAAGCACGCAGCTGAACAATGCGACCAGGTAAGGCAGTGATTGGAAACCTTCCGTGGATTTCTTTTTGTATATTCGGTAAAATGTTGGCCTACAAATTTCAAAAAAGGAAAACATATTTACTCTGCATTGTTGACAACATAATAATCAAAAATTGGTTTTGTATTTTTTTTATTCAAAAGAAAATCAAAAGGCGTGTCCTTAGTTGGGAGGAAGTAACACTTTGTTGATATATATAGATATATACTTACAGGGGTGCCAAGAACACCAGGAAGGAAATGATGTTACCTAGGCATCATCAAAAGGAGAATACGTTAGTTCCTTTGCTTTAGTCCAAAAAAGGTAATTATTAATCATATTATAATATGATAGCATTAACAATTTAAAAGTAGTGCACGAAAAAAGTACAGAGCAGGCCGTATTCAGTATCTTGTGATTAAAAGAGAATTGATTAGGTTCTCAACTATATACTCTTTAATGGGAATTTGTTACTCAACTATAAATTTATAATTGATTCAAACAATATTGTACGGGGGCTCGGCCCATTCATTATTTTCAAAAGTAAAGAATATAGTTACTAAGAAATATGAATTAGAATGATAGGGAAAGAAAAAAGAAATAAGAATTGATTAGAGGAAATGAAACTAAGCTGTTCATGAATTAAAATAAATAATGTGATTTTCTATCAAAATAATAATAATAATGTGGTTTTGAATAGAAGCAAGGCATAACAACGATAAAAGAGGGAAAAATTTATTTTTCTTTTGAGGTAAGCAGTGCATATGCTTGAAGAAAATACTAGAACTGATATTCGAGTACTAGAACATATAGAACATCATGGAATATAAAAAGAAAAAGAAAAACGAAGGAAAATTGCAGCAACTGAAAGAGACCGATGATGATGATGATGATGACCCTTATATGTGTTACCTAGTATGCCAAAAGCAAGAGCCAAATCATTGTGGATGCCCATAATAGTCATGCTCTCTCTTTTAACTCTTTTGGATTTGAGCAAATGCACAAGGATAGAAGGGGTTGCTATAGGAAACTTTAGCTGGGTTACTTCCTACTCAACCCCTCAATCGATATCTCAGGCAGACAAATGAAGCTGTGAAGATGGTTGAGCAACTCATGTCCTATATATACACAAATGACATGAAGAGAGAGCAAGAAAAAGAAGAAAACTGAAAATTAAAAAAATACTAAAAAAAAAGAAAGAATAAAAGTGTTATTATTAATGAAGTGGGAATGAGCCTATACTGCGTACCGAAGTCATTCATGTTTCATGAGGGATTGATCTTTTTAGTAGGTAGCGTAGCGAAAAACCATAAACGTTGCCAACTTAGGAATGTCCACGTGCCAACTCGAATCATATTATTAGGATCCCTAAGAAATTACATATTTTCACCAAACGTAATTAACTTTACTAATAAGGCACAGCACACAAACATTAAAATTGGTACATATCTCTACCTTTTGATTATTACCATTTGGGGTATGTTTGATTAGAATAAAAATAAAATATAAATTTTTATGGATCAACTATATATATTAAATAAAATAAAATAATGTAACCCGTTTAATCATCTAGATGTTAGTATGCATACCAAATCAATTTAGCGAATTCTATTAAAAAGTAGCAAATAAATTCAACAAAAGTTTTTTGAGTTTAGCATTTCTAATTCTGCTTAAGGGCTTGTATTGCCTTTGTTTGGCACGTGTCTAATTGGTGTCATTCCGTTAGGATTAAAGAAAGAAGACACACGGCAAGAGAATAAAACCGTGAGAGGAGGTAGTAACATTTACGATTCAAATAATAATCTACCTATTTTTCATTCTAAAACTTGGGAAGATATTCACCTTCATATTTTACGTTACTAAGAAAGACATGGGGAAGGGAAGGTGTATCCAAGGATGGGATTGTGATGGGTTCACGTGACCTTCCCCTGAAATGCTCTTTCTCTAAACACGCCTCGCCGCGTCATCAATCATTCTCATTTCCCAACTCTCTCTATCGTATGTTACACACTTTTTCTTTGCAATTCTGTTGGCACCATTGTCTCATAGTGTGAGCTGGCTGTTTTCTTGTGTCCGCAAATATGAAGGTTTTTCGTGTGGCAGAAGCATTGAATTGATCACTCTCTCTCCTTTTATTTTCCTCTCGAAGCCTTCCATTTCCTGCAGTTTTAATTTCTTGTGCAAAAGGAAGCGAGTAATAATATGATTACATAACAACCCCATCAACACGTTCAATGATTTTAGCAAGTAGTGTATATATATTTCTTGTTGCTATTGTTGGTAATTCATAATGGACTATCTATTCTAGCTGTAAGACCAATCTATATGCTGGTCAGCTGGTGCATTCATTTAACATATTCATGGCCAGTACATTTTTCAATGATTGGATATTTGGTTGGTTACTTGAATTCCTATATACTTTCCAATTCAAGTATGTGTGTGTGTATATCTATATATATATATATAATGTGTGAACATTTATAATGTAATACAGCTAGGAAAAAGATTTTCGCAAGTATTAGCTTTTATGACGCTAAGAAGTTAGCCTCACAAGTCATGCTCTACTTTTACGACTTTTATGGGCTATATATATTGGAGCGAAAACTAAGGAACCTGAATATATGATTGAGTAGTAACAAGGTTAATGAACGATAACATTTCATGTGATGATTTTATTGTAACAGTAACAATAAGCGGCGAGCTTTTTATTTTGTGGCCCAAATGCACCAGTCAAACATGGTACTTTAAGGAACAAAGTACTTTAAGGAACAAAGTAAGGTACGGGGGAGTGTCCATAAAAAATTGAAAAGCTTTTGGCTTTCAGGAATCTTGCATCGAGCACTGTGCACACCGTCTCACTAATTTTTATTTTTATCTATATACATATATAAATGGTGTTACATGGTTCGTACCCTCCCTGGCCCAGACCCCAATTATTTGAATGAAATAACAGCTTTGGCACTAATAAAGATGGTTGATTGATGCTATAATTAATTAATTAATTGTAGTAATTTGGGTTCCAAACCATGCACCACTAATCTGCTGTGGAACTTATAGAGGGCTTGTATTATGTGTTTTTTGTGTGAAATTTGAATGAGAAAAGCATTTAATTATAAGGTGAATGGATAATAATGAAACTTTGAGAAGGGAAATTAAACTTGGTGCGTTGGACTTGTGGTTGTGTGTTTGTAGCAGGTGTATTAGTTAGTGCTCTGTATAATGGTTTCTTTTTAGTTGCTCAATTAAGCCAGTTCAGCTAGAACATCGTATTATCATGATTAATGGGCAAGAAGATTAAGGTTCAGGTTTGGACAAGCAAGATCTTGTGGGGTATGCAATTCCAATTATGAATTTATGAGTCTTGCCATTCAATCCAACACGAAACATCTAAACATAGGAGAAAAGATAAAAAAAAAAAAGGAAAAGAAAAAGAATATTGTGATCTCTTGCTCTTGCTTTTCATCCCGGCAAATTGAGACGTGTGTATATAAATTATGTTATTTGTATTTATAATATATGAAATATTGTATCGACTCACTTCTCATTTATTGTTGAATAGGATGTGAATCTCACTCAAGGAAGTAATCCACATATCATTCATTATCATCCAATAATAAATAATATATGAGTTTGTTTAATGTCTTGTGAGTATATATAATTTTTTTTTTTTTTTGTATAAAACATGAAACGGATATGCAGTTTTTCACGTTTGTCATAGTCTAAACTTCGATCAGGAAAACAGAGGACTGGTTGAGTTTTAAAATTGAAATGACCTGATGCATAAACCAAAACCGTTTGATAGAAGGAACTCTTCTCCGAATCAATGCTGGTTTGCATTCAAGAAAGTTTTAAAACAAACATGCTTTCAAACAGTTTAAGGGCAAAGACAAGGAAGTGGCTATTCGCACGTCCTATTTAACGCACTTTTGCTTAATTGTCTTAAAATATTATTTATAAAAGATTTGAACTAAAAAAATTTATTATTACTTTAATATTATTCAAACTCATTATTATTAATATTGCTAAATAAATCTTCTTTTAATATAGCTTTTATATTTTTAAATTTTTAGTGAAAAAGTTTTTATTACAATTTTATATAATTTTTATTAAATGATTATTAATATTTTAATATATAACAACTCATAATTGAACGTAAATAATGTTCTAATTGAATTAATTTTTTTACTACAAATATTTTATTTAAGTATAATAATATTTTAGGACTTGACTTTTTGAAACGAAGAGGTTGGTAAAATGTAAAAGTGAATAGTTAATCATTCTTGAATCAATAACTTATATTTTGTATGCATTATATGTGAATCCCACTAAATGATATAACGGTGGTTAACTTATCACTTTTACACTTTATCAATCTTCTCACTTTAGAGGAATCAAATCCAATATTTTAATACTTTTATTTTAATATTCTATAAATATAATATAAAATAAAATATCATGATCAATGTAGTAATAAAAAAGTTGATGTTTTTTTGTTTTCCATGATAGTCAATATTATATACATGATTAATCCCTCCACATACTGCCATTTAAGGGGATAATAATAAAGTTTAAATTAAATAAAATGAATCTTAATAATACTTTTAAAATTCAACTTCCAGTACGAGTGTAAAAAAAAGTTTGCAATACAATAAACAAATAGTACTTTTTCATTTTATTTAATGAATTTAATATCTAATATATTACTAAAACACATTAAATAATGTGAAAATATATTA
This sequence comes from Dalbergia oliveri, assembly GCA_030441495.1. Classification (NCBI taxonomy): domain Eukaryota; kingdom Viridiplantae; phylum Streptophyta; class Magnoliopsida; order Fabales; family Fabaceae; genus Dalbergia; species Dalbergia oliveri. The sequence goes on along the minus strand of JAMLFY010000002.1, from coordinate 40,872,998 downwards.
TCAAATTTTAGTATAAAATTTTTATTGTGACATAGTATATGCTTGTAAAGTAGATAACTAATTTAATGTATTATGTTGCCTTAAATTTTAAGAATAAAAAAAAATATGATAAATTTTGTGAGATCGACACTTAAAATATTGATGTGATATATTTACTTAATTCTAAATTAAATTATGCAAACACATGCTTAAAAAATATTGAGTTTATATGTTGTATATTACAATTATTTTGATCAAATTTTGAATTATTTTGTATTTAATATACTTGTTGTTATATTATGTAGATCATTATTACATTATAAAAAATTTATAAGTTAATTTAATATTTATACTAAAAAATATATTAAATAAATTAATAAAAATAGTTATAATGTTTAATGGTCATTTCAAAATAGAAAATATAATCAACAATAAACATTTTGCAATTAAATTAATAATGATTTAATAAAAAAGTCATAAAAAATTGTTATAAAAAATTTTCACAAAATAAAATTACAAATATTATATTAAAGAAGATTTATTTAATAATATTAATAGCAATGAGTTTGAATAACATTAACGTAATAATAAATTAGTTTTAGTTCAAATATTTTAGAAAGAATATTTTGTAGAGGACAATTAATCAAAAGTATATTAAATATACGCAACAATAAATAATAGGATATGACAACAATCACTCATGCAAAACAAATGTGGTAGGCTAAGACGGGCGAAGCCAGGTAGTCTGAAGCAAAGATTCATCCGTCTTTAATTTTTATTATTTAAAGGTGCTTGGTTTATTCATAAACACTGAAAGGTGTTATGAGATATTATATCGATTTACTTCTATTCACCACCAGTTGCGGTATGGGTTCGAGATGAAATGTTGGGTAGAAATAATAATATTTTTATTGTTTTGTTTATTAATTAAGCACCTGTGTTGATTTCGTTTCACTTGATTGATGGAAATTTATTGCTTTGGCCAGTTGGTTATAGGCTGTCGTTGATCTCAGTTGGATTTGAGGAGTTAGAAAATTAGCTGTGTGTGCTCAATGGGCCATAGTTAAAAAGAAGTCAAGTCCCAACAAACAGTCTAAAGAAACATTATGAAGCGGCAAGAGAAAAAACCAGAAAAAAAAATATATCTGACGCGTTTACAATTAGACCCTTCATTTGTTTCATTCCAAATATAGAAAGTAAAAAAATGATAATTACTAATTACCTGCAAAGCTTATCAATATATGATCAATTAAAGTGATTAAATCTCCTTATTCTTAATTAATTGCTTCGAGTTTGAGCTATGAATATAGAAAAATTGGCATCAAGAGATACATGTTGGAAACCAAAAAATAAATAAATAATCTTACTCTAACGCTTTGTTTAAATGAAAGGAGAAAACAAAAACATAAAAATAAAGATGGAAGTGTACTTTCTTTCATATTATTTGATCACATAAAAATTAAAATAAAACAAAATATAGTATGTTTAATATGATACATGTTATTTATTGTATTGATAGATACATCTATAATTATAAAAAGATATAAATTTATGGATTTAGCTTTTTTATGTATTAATAATGTAATAAAATTTTATATTATCATTTAATTATATATTATTATATCAATAAATATAGTTGAAATATACAAACAAAATTAATTAAATAATAATATAAAAAATTATATTGTTAGTTCATCAAAAAAAAATTGTAAATTTATTTTACATGCTAAATTAAAAACAAATTAGTGTAAAAAATTTAATTATAAATAAATTGATGAAGAAGTATTTTGGCACTACGAAATAAAATATATTTTAAAATAAAATTTCAATATTTTAAAATTATTAAATTTTATTTATTTAAATAATAATATAATGTTAAATTTAAAAATATTTCTCTAATTACTATATACTCTATTTTTTTTAACTCGGTCTAAAACCAAGTTTGTCTTTATCTTCAATTTTGCTTTAAATCATCGGAACATCATTAATACAACAATCAATGGAGGCAATACATTAATCCAGACTAAAAAACACAGTTTTAAGAACTAGACTATATTGGTCGATGTGGTTCATTGATTGAATTGATTAAGCAATTGATTTAGTCAAACTCACCAGCACCCATAGTGAACTGGCCAACAAGGTTTTTGTATAAATTGTACACAAAAATTCCTTGTTGAGATTCAAACTCAGGCCACAAGGGTGAGGCACTTGCATTACCACTAGGCTAACCTTAAAGTTGTGTTATTAAATTTTATTATTTATATATATTACATACTTAATCACATTAAATTGTATATTTATATATGAATTTAATTAAATTCAGTTTAACCAGTTTTGATAATAACTCATTTGTTAAACCAACGATCCAGTATTTTGGTCAAATCAATTAGGTTCAATTATGAAAACCATGATAAAAAACATTGAACAAAACTCCGATTAAACACAATCTTTAGAGTCCAAAAGTTACTTTATTACTTTATTATGTTTTGCATTTGTACATTGTTTCTCCATTATTAAACAAAAATATTAATTAAATTTAAAAAATTATGAGTCTATTTTTTTTTTTTTGGGTAAGGAATTATGGTTCTATTACACATACATTAAAGATAATTTTATATCATTATTACAGCTGTTGAAATTCAACCACCTTCCACTTTAATGGATACCACCAACTCATAACCACCACCAAGTAAGTGTGAGTGTTTCTCAACTTCACTATCATCACTCCACACCACACAGAAATTAAAAAAAAAATTATCATTAACTACACAACATATAATAATAAAAGCTACATTGGATTGTTAATATATAGCCAGAGGTGTAAGCCTTGGGATAGTAATAAGGGATTTTGGTACTACGAGATTATAATATCAAACTTCGCTATCTTTCTAATGTAAAAAAAAAAAAAGGGTTGTGGTATTATTTCAAGTTTTATTCATTCTCTCATAGCTTGACTAAAAAAAGAAAAGGTTTTAGTCATATATATGGAACAAATAATGCTAGAATGACTTCTCTCATACAATAAATTTGATGATAAAAAGTCGCGATGAATTTATTATTTTTATTTGCACTTGTTTAAATTTAAAAAGTATTTTCATAATGCATTTTTATTTTGGATCCGGATCCTCTTCTTTTCGGAAGGAACAGGACCAGTCCCGTTAGTAAAATCCCAAGGCACCTTTAAATATTTAAACTACTTTTTTTTTAATAAAAACATAATAATACAAATAATAAATATATTATTGCTCTTCTCTTCTCACCTCAGGATTAGCTCTCTGATCTTTACCATTGAAAACTTTTATGAATATACTTAATTTATATAAGTTATGTATAAATTAATTTTTGTTTGACTGAAAAATATACAAATAAAATACCAAATCATTATAATAAATTTTTAATTTATATGTATTTTAGTATAAATTTTTTTACACATTCGAATAATGCACTATCACATCAATAAAAGAGTTTGACTCAATTATCTATTATTTAAAAAATCTTATAAATAGAAGTATGTGATTGAATGACAATTAATACTTAAAATTAAGCTCTTCAAATAAAGAAATAAAGCAATCTGCTAAAAATAAAATGACAATAAATAATAGTGAAGAATAACAAGAAGGAAAATCAATATATAATAAGAAAAAAATTATCTCTATTTTTCTCCATTTATTTTTCATTTGTATCTAAACAAAACAACAGCAAATATAAATTTTTATATAATTATCCAACTTTAAATAATAACGTAATGTATTAAATTTTCATTTTAGTTATCCAAAATATAATATTAAAAATGAAATATATTTATTGGTGGTATAAATAATTTATTCTAGTAATAAATTTAAATTAAGAGTTTAGTTTTAATGCATTAACAATGTAAAAATAACAATACATTGTTAATCTCTAATTATATATTACTTTTCCCTTGTTATTCTCCGCTATCATTTTGTTGTCATTCCATTTTTTAGTGGATTGCTTTATTTCTTTATTTTAAGAACTTAATCTTTATACATTGATTGTCAACCATATATTTTATTTATAAGATTTTTTAAATAATAGATAGTTAAGTTAAACTCTTTTTTTATATGATAACATATGATTAAAATATAGTTTAAAAAAACTTCTATACTGAAAATGCATATAAATTAAATTTTATTATAATAATTAGTATTTTATTTGTCTTTTTTTTCAGTCAAACAAAAATTAATTTAAATATAACTTAAATAAATTAAGTATATTCATAAAAGTTTTTAATGGTGAATTGAAGATCAGAAAGCTAAATCTTGAGGCGAGGAAAAGAACAGTGATGTATTTATATTATTATTTTTTGAAAAAAGTATTTTAAATATTTAAATAATGAGGTTTCCAAATTTTAACCCTCAATGTGTTATAATTATAAAAGAAAGTTATTTGGACTCATTATTTATAGTGATATCTTGTTACATATTCTTATTTATCATTGAATCAGTATCTCTCATTTAATTTGAACTCATATCTCATCTAATGAATAATAACGCGTCAATATATATCCCACAAATGATTATAAATAACACTACTCAATTATAAATGAATGGTTGAGATTTTACTAATCGGACTGGTTCTGCCCTTTCGAAGAGGATAGGATCCGGAACCTTTATTTTTTTCAACTTATAAAAAGATACTAAATTTTGTTTTTTATTTTTTCAAAAATTAATTACATTAAAATTTCTAAAACATATTTTTTTTAAAATTCAAACAAGTGGACCAGAAAATTTCCAATTTCCACCAAAATCACTTTTTACAAACCATATATGAATGAAGGCCTAGAAAATTGGCGAGGACTGAAAAAATGGTAAACTAAAATTCTAAAACTATTGTAGGAAGCTTCAATCATTTTTCCTCGTATCAAAACAGAAAAAAGAAGCTACTTTTTCACGTTAAGCGGGTGTAGCAGTGAGTGACACTGACACCGCATTCAGCGTACACCGACACGACATCCCATGTAGCCATTTTCAAGGGCCCCTTTTCACATTATTACTCACCTAAAAAAAAAGGATCAATAATAGCATTACCCGTGAAAAGGGTTGACGAAAATTACTGTTTTGGGCCCTGCCGTGTGAAAGAGGTCTATGAAACAACGAATTATCATCAATCATGACATGAACAAAGTTTTGTTCTTCGATTCACTCATTCATTCATTCACTCACCTTCACCCCCTTTGGTCCCCCAACCTTTCCTAACATCAACCAATCAATATCTTCAGCACAGACCAACATTGCAGATGCCATAAAGTTTTGACATTTTGAAGCATGATGGGTGGCTTTAATGGGTTTGGTTTGCATTGAAACCGAGGTGGGTGGAGAAGTTGGAGCCTTTTTCGGTTCAGCAGTAGTGGGGTTTTGCTTGTTCCAGTTCAATTGAAGGTGATAAGATAAGAGGGATGAATGATCATCTGAGAATAGAATATCACTGTATCTGCTGCTAGTGTACTACTACAGTGCTACATAACATATGTTTCGGAGACTCAGATGGTTTGTGGGTCTGAATCAAAGGAATTGGTCAACCAAAAGGTTGGTCAATGCTGAGCAACCTGCTGGCCCTGCAAGGCCTAACCAGCAGCTACCTCTGCTTGATGCTGTTCATGAAGTTGCTATTTACATTCATAGGTTTCATAATCTTGACCTTTTTGAACAAGGGTAAGCTTCAATTTCTTGCAGTTTTTCTTTTTTCCTTTTTCTTTTGGGGTGATGTTTTTATGTTTTTCCCCTTCTGATCTGTTATTATTTTTGCTGTTATGGAGATGGTACAAAATCAAGGTTACTATGAGATGGGAGGAGGGTGAACTCTCCTATCCTGGGATTCCAGCAAGGGTTGTTCAGTACGAAGGTGACATATATTCCTAATCTAAGTATTAGCGATTAATTTTCAGCTTTTTATTGTAGTTGGTGATGATTTTTTCTGTACTAGACTAATTTACTTTATGGAGGCATAAGTTTCTGGTTCACTGAGTTCTTGTGGCTGTATCTTCAAGGGTGTTTTATTCGTCTTGGTGTGTGATCCACACACAAACAACTGCTTACATGAAAATTACAGCTTATATTTCAAGGCAATCTATTTTCTTTTCATGTAATATGTTGTGATGAGCCTGTGCATAAATTCTCCAACCAAAATGAGGCTTAAGATTTGAACCTCTTGTAAATTTATGTCTCATTGATACTGGCTGCCCGAAATGACTAATTTAACTAATGTTCAACATCCAAGCTTGCCACATACACGTGAGTTCTTAGTGCAACTTTTAGCTGTTGATATTTTACTGCCTAGAGAAACATTCAAAACAACTGGATTCCATATATAGTACTAGAAGCCATACATCTCCATTTTAGCTCACAGAATGCAGCTACCCGGTACAATTTTTTCTATGTTGTTGCCAAGGTCATTACTCAAGTCGTTAAAGTATGAGAAGTGGTGCATATACGTAATTCATAAACAAATTTAACATTGAGAAGTTGGATAATTCCTGTTTTAGATTCTTTTAATATACATGAGACATAGACACAAGCTATGCTGGGCAATTACTTTGTTTCTTCAGTTAGTTTGTTGTCCTGTATTATATTGGTGTTTTAGCTAGAGTGAAGTCTTAGAATCCAACTTTTCTTTGAGCTGCAGCTCCTGAAGTGGGTTCTGACAATTTATGTAGAGTTTGGAGGATTGACGATACAGACAACAGCTTTTCAACACCTCCATTTCGGATTAAATATGCAAGGCAGGATGTATTTCTTTCTATCATGATTTCGTTCTACCTATCTTTCGGTGAATGTAAGGTCAGTTTTTCTCTCTTGTGATCCTTTGTTATAACCTATAATTTATATGGGCAGTGGAGGATGTTATTTTTTGTTAAGCAAACAAACTAGGCATAGGAACAAAACTTGTTGGAAAAGATGCTGTTAAAAGCAGGATATTTTGTCAGAAATATGATTCTCAGGTGTTTAGCATGATTTTCTGGAAGTGTTCTAAGTGGCCAACAAAAAAAGGCCTGAAACATGACCAGACCTACTATTCTTTTAGCAAAATCTGGCCAAGTGAATTTTAAATTATTGAAGGATGTAGAAAGGTCCTTAATGCACACAACATAATGAATATATACAATAAATACTGACAGAGAACACACACACATACATAGAGAGAGAGAAGGCATACATTTACTTAGTCAACCAACAAGCTTTAATGTAAATAACGTAAGATTATTTGTCAAAATCAATATAATGAATATGGACCTGAACTGATCTAAATTGCTGATGGCTGTACCTTGGACCTTGGTGCATATAATCTGTCATCAAATTTAACAATTTACCTTGATATCTGTTAGTGCCACCTTTTCTTTTTTACCCTTCATTGGATAAGTTGACGGCAGAACCAATAATCTTTCTAAAATAATTATAATAGAAAAATCCTTTTCCTTTGGAATTATATTAAGTTGTAAGAAAGGAAGCCATGCTGTTCCCTGGTGTGTTAGGTTGAAAAGGACTACCCATAATTTTGAGGGTGTCTCATTGCCCTTATGTTCACTATTGGATATGATTTCCTTTCACGTGCTCATGGTTGATTGAAGTAAATTTATACTCCTGTTGTGGAAATAAAAAATTATTACAATTTTTAGTCACTTAGTATTGTTATGTTCTCTTCATTTACTTTTCTGGACATTTTTTATAATCCTCCTGGTTGTACTTTTCTTCTTTCTTTATTATGATATTTTCACACACACATCCACATATTTAATTACTGACTTCTAGGTGTGCTCCCACTGGCTCTATTATTCATTTTTCTTGGCATAAAAGTCTTGGCTAATAATCTTATATATGCAGGACCAATCTTCTGCTGTTATCTTGAAGTTTGAACTCTTGCATGCCCCTATGACTGAAACTGGGTTAGTCAATGAAGCTAGTTCACTTATTGAGTGTAATGGTGTATTGAACTAATGAGAGCTTTATACAATGAATTTGGTTGAGCTTGAGTTTGATTTTATTATTATGATTATATGAATTTGAGGTTGCAAACACTAAAAACGCTTGCATTATTGTGCAGGTCTGAGTTACAAGGATCACCGGGTGCATTCTCCGCTTCAGTTCATGAATATAAAATCCCCCCTAAAGCTCTTCTGGGATTGCATTCATACTGTCCTGTCCATTTTGATGCTTTCCATGCTGTCCTTGTTGATACAAGTGTTCATATCAGTCTACTAAAAGCTAGTTATCACACATATCGACAGAAGGTACCAAGGTTTGTCAGAGTTCCAGTTTTTAGAGTTCAAAAAGATACTCTAGTAACTGTTGCATCACTATTGTTTGAATATCATCACAATATAGAGTATTTTTAGAATATCACAAATATATTCTAGAATCAGTTATTCCTCCAATTGATGAGCAATCTTAGTAGTTGCTTCTTTATTTGATTAAGAGTCTTATTGTATATGTGGGCCTAGGCGTGGAGCTGTGGACTAAGTGTATTACACTAGTGCTTTGGTTTTATATACATTAGTGCTTGACCTACATATTGATTTAAGTTTTAATGATATAGTTTTTTGGATTATATCAGTGATTCTAGAGACTCAAAAGGCACTTATGTTGAAGATTATGTTGGATCAAACAAGGTAAAAATTTGTTCTGCTGTTGTAAATTTTTTATAATTTCATAACAATGGTTCTTGTTTTCTGAAAATGTTTTAAGTTGACTTTGTAAAATTGTGATTTATATTAATGGATGAGATGAATTTTGTTGAGAGATCTCCTTTCTTACTATTTTAACTTATTTCTCTATTGATGGTCAACACTCAAATCAGGTTATGCTCATCAAATCATTGATGGCTGCCCATGATATCCTGCTTGAAGATTTGAAAAGATTAAGCACAGGCATTGACCAAGCTGTTGATTTGACTGAAATTACTTTTGAATCAGATGTTACAGAATGGTTTAATTCTACTCCACCAGCACATGTGAATAGTATCAATGGTGAACCATCATTTCAACAGTCTAACGGACCACAAGTAAGTTTTAAGGTCCTCTATTCTGGCAAAGTGAATGTTCTATTATCTGTTTGTTTCTTTGCCTTTTGGACTATTTGCTAATGTAATACTTAATTTTTCCCATTGACAGAAAGCTGCTCATTCTATCAATTATCTTACCGAGGAATCGTTTCAACCTTTTTCTTGGGATGACCATCTGTTAAACTCTTTCCAGTCTCTGGGGAATCAGCTCTTATGTCTTTGGAATATATTTCTGAAATTCCACAGGTTTGTTCTGATCGATTATAGAAGTAATTTTATATCCAAGATTGTTCAACTTTGGCAACTGGAGGGGTCTGGTAGCCCCTTTTTCAAGATATGAATGCTACGGTTGTGAATCCATTTTGATGATTGTGGACCCATTTTGATGATTGTGGCATCTAAAAGTTTATTTTGCTATTTTTTTTAACTTGGTTTGAGGTTTATCTTTTGCATGGTGTAATTAGCCAAGCTTGAGCTGATTGACAGGCTACTGAAATTTAGCATGTGCAGAATCAGTTTTTTTTTTTGTTTTTGGTATCCATGTGTTGTTGTGAGACATCTAAGATGAAGGCGTAGACTGTCAAGTTATGAGAAAAGTTGCACTCTTGAGCATGATATTTTAGCGCTACATCAAGCTGATAACATCATCTCTTTTTAATCTTATCACTTCACCCAGGGAAAACAAAGCAAAGATACTGGAATTTCTTCGTAACTCCTGGGCTAATGATCGGAGAACTGAATGGTCAATATGGATGGTGTACTCAAAGGTTGCAATGCCTCATCAGTGTATGAGTAATGGAGTTGAAAAGACATTCTTGCACCATGTTGCACGTGGAAGTACAAGGAGGTTAACTGATGATGTAATGTTTAATTTTATGTTGTACAAAATTCATAAAGTTCATCACTATCTGCTGTGTTCGAAATTATTTATTATATATATATATATATATTTTTTTGTATGGATTTGCTTCACTTAATCATTTTCTTCAAATATGTTTGCTTTTTCTTCTGTTCAGCCTATTCAAGTTGCAGCAATGCGTGCAGAGCTTCATAGACGAGGTATAGCGCGCATGAAGGTAAGTGATTTTTTTTTTCGCTGGAATGCTTCTCTTTTTTCTTGCTGACTGCTATTTATGAAATACATGAATTCCATGCAGATCAACAACCGGTCACTTCAAGACATGTATATATTTGGAGATCCTTTGTGTGTTCCTATTATTATTGTAGAACGCCTGACAAACACATCCCCTTCTACCAGTGTGAATTCAAATTTCACTCCTTCAAGGGATGAAGCAAGCCATATCCTCGAAAAGGGATTGAGACCCACAGACAAGTCGTGTGGGAGTAGCCTGCGACAAAATGAACATGTTTTGCGAGTAGTTGTTTTTGTACATGGGTTTCAGGCATGTTTCCCTTTCTTGCAGCTGCTTTTAACTCCTTGATCTGTTTGGGTTTTCTTACCCTATTTCTTGCTATCCTGTGGCCTTCAATTTTTGGGAGTTCAAGACTTTTATACTTTTTCTGAAAACTGAACGGGAATATGGGATCAGATGAGTGAGCTTTCACTCTGTGCTTCTTCTGTTCAACTCTGAATCCCTTAGTTTTTGTAAAATTACATATTTAATAAGTATAACCAGCAATGCTGGATTTCATAGCATTTCATACTTGGTAAATAAACTTTATAAATTAGTCTTATTTTAGCACTTATTTTATATATGTTGAAAAACCTAGATGAATATTAACCATCCTGTGTGTCCCAAATTCCATCTTGTGGGATAATTAAAATTATCTACTCTCGAAACTTAGTTGAAGGTTCTACCCATTATTGGAATGTGATCCTAGGAGTGGATGTATCCATTATGATCCCATCATGAAATTTCACTTAACTGCTTTGGGCTTTGGTGACTGGCCAATAAAAATAACTCATTGTTGTAATAGAAGCTACCTTTGAACTATTCTTACCAAGCACCTCTGTTATTTTACTGATTTACTTTTGTATTATGTTTTCCTTTTTTATCAATTTGTTGACTTGTTTCGGATGATTTTAACATAAGTTATTGTCAAAAAGAACTTGAGTATCTATTATTACTTATACATTAGTTATTGGATTCCTGCTTTATGTTTATACTTCTGGTGCCTGGATTACTTTTTGTTGGTGGTTAGTAAGTAGTTTATTGTTTTCCATCTTGTTCAATTAATCTGACTAAGCATACCCCTCATACTCAAATTTTAACAGGGAAATCATTTGGATTTACGGCTTGTTCGGAACCAATGGCTTTTAATAGACCCCAAGATACAGTTTCTTATGTCAGAGGCAAATGAAGACAAAACGTCTGGAGACTTTAGAGAAATGGGATTAAGGCTTGTCCAGGAGGTGATCTCTTTCCTAAAAAAGAAGATGGATAAAGCTTCAAGAAACGGGCACTTGAAAGATATCAAGCTTAGCTTTGTTGGTCATTCTATTGGGAATCTCATCATCAGAGCTGCCTTAGCTGGTATTTATGCACAGTTTTGAAGGATAGTACTGCTTATCAAAGTTAAATCTGGAGAAACTAATGTATCTTTTTTTTTTTTTTTTTGAATAATTCCAGAGAGCATGATGGAGCCATATCTAATATACTTACAGACTTATGTCTCCATATCTGGTCCGCACTTGGGCTATATGTATAGTTCAAATTCTCTATTCAATTCAGGGCTGTGGCTATTGAAGAAGCTAAAGGGCACACAATGCATCCATCAACTGACCTTTACAGATGACCCTGATCTTGAGAATACTTTCATCTACAATCTTTCCAAGGTATTGGATGCATAATATTTGACTCATACTTGTAGTTTGTCCTACCTGTAACCCCTTATCTAGATCTCCGTTTCCCTAGTCTTGAATATTATCAGTTTTTTGGGGTTTGGAATGGAAGTAAATTTGTGAAGTGACTACAGAAGAGGTTGTTAACCTTAAGATTTTGTTCAATTTTTTGGTGTATTTTAATGGAGGGGGACATAGGGAAATGAGTTCTATTTTATTAGTCTATGGCTGCCTATGTAAAATACTGTTATTCTTTTCTGCAGGAGAAAACACTGGAAAACTTCCGGAATGTGATTCTGTTCTCCTCACCTCAGGTATTTTTTACATGCTTATGATAGGAATCATCCGTGTGTAAACAGACCTTAACTTTCTGTTGCATTATTTTGAAAGTTAGATCATAATTTTTTCTGCTCATCACATGTCAGGATGGTTATGTTCCATACCATTCCGCTAGAATAGAAATGTGTTCCGCAGCTTCTATGGATTTCTCTAAAAGAGGGAAGATCTTCATGGACATGCTAAATAATTGCTTGGACCAAATCCGAACTGACTCTGACCATCGTGTTGTCATGCGCTGTGACATCAACTTCAACACCTCTTCCTATGGCAGGAACTTCAACACACTTATTGGACGGACCGCGCATATTGAGTTCTTGGAGTCCGACATTTTTGCAAAGTTTGTAATGTGGTCTTTCCCGGAGCTGTTTAGATAGTAAAGAAGGGAACTTTGCATAAAATTCGGGCAACTTTGTTGGCTTCGAGAACCAGGTATGTTGACAAAAGATTTCCAGAACAGTTAAACTAAAAGCACTGGATTATGATTAAAATAGTTAAGGGATGCCAAATTCAAGTCCATTAGAGGTCAAAACTCAATGGCATGGTATTCTTCTGACTCAATCCTCGCAGTAGGACAAAACTGGTAGATCTTGACCCTCCCAAAAATGTGCCTACATTTTTCTTTTATCGGGGCGCCGAGCTTGGGGCATGTGGAAACCCGGTCGAAGGATAATTATCATATATACCTCTATAATGCGTTGCATGGCACCCTGGCCACTTTTGTTTCCTCCTTGTTATTCTCGTGCATAAGGATATAGCTTTTTTGGGTCACTAGTCTCTACTGTGCTCTGCTAAAGGATCTGAGCTTTTTGCATGTTGAGAGTGGGGAGAGAGTTGTTAGTTTAACTCAGGCGTGTATGTTTGCACTTCATTTCTCACATGTACAAAGTATAAAAGCATGGATGTACCATATCTGACTAGTTTATATAGAAGTAGTTTGATATGCAAGCTTAGGAAACTAGAAAAAATGTTGTATACTGACAGTTGATATTCAAAGAACTTTCTAGAGAACTTCTATCTATATTATTCAGAGAACACACCCTGGTTCTTTCTTTTTTAACTGTTTTGATGCTAGTTGTTTTGCTACTGTCTACGGTTTGTTTCTGTTGTGTCTTCATATGAGTTTTCTGCATACTGATGTAAAGTAACAGTTGGACTATACATATATATATATCTGAAGCAGCTAATGCCATTTTTCAGGTAATTATAAACTTACAACTACATATAAACTAATATCCGGAGCACGCTTGTCAACGTAGGAAAAGTTTTCAAGTTTCGATGGAATGTACTGAGAGTGGATCGATTTTTTGTTATTTGGTTCTCTTAAGAATGCAGTATCGTTTAACTTCATTACATTCTAGTTCTGATAAAAAAATTACAGTATAGTTTCTTTATTAACATAAAATTAAGGACTTGAGTCAAGATATATGCCTTCCAAATTTAAACTCAATTAGTGTTTTAAGTACATTAAAGCCGATCAATGGAAAACCTAATAATCGAACTTAGGTCAATGACTATCACGTTCAAGACAGAGACTTATAATGCAATGTAAATGTATAGATAAACTTTTGGAAAATAAATCAAGAGCAGGTGTTGTATAGTACGAATTCACTTTCATCGAAGTGGTGTGAATCACCCAACAGCCAAATGAAAGATTAAAATAAACAGTGAGGAGAGGAAAAAATGATTGAAAACAAAAACGCAGAACAATTGGGCGTAACTTCTCATTAAGTGTACCGCTTCGTAACAAACAATTTGGGCCATTTAGCAATTCCATAAATCAAACAAACCAGCAGTAAATCATTAGAGTACTTCTACTTAGGACGAAAAGAATTCGTAAACCAATGTTTATGATTTGCAACAATGTAAATTTAGGAATCAATCAATAAAAAGCGAAAAATATACGCAAAAGTCTGGACAAGATGACAAGAAACTATGAACACAATATCTTGCACTAAAATCGGGTAACAAAATACAGTAGAATCAAATGAACTACACTAAAAAGCTTGTCAAATGATTATAAAAAAATTTATTGAAAGAGCTTCTAAAAATCATTATTTTTTCAAAAAATAATTGAACCCGAACACATTTTGTAACTAGATAGTATGGTAGGAGGTTATCTGAGAAGTTGAAGTAAACACGACGTAGCCTTTTCTTCTTCTTGTCTTGCCTTTGCCGTGATTGGGATAAGAGGTGGGATATCTGCAAGCACTACACCAAGAGTATTAGTAGTGGTTTAAGATTTAGCTCGGTGTATTGATTGAATGCATACCTGTTTTCTTTTTGGATCACCCTTTTAATAGGAAGTCCAATTGCCCGTTACCACTACCCTTATATCTCGACATATGGTTAATGGGCTTGGTGTGTGGTTCCACGTTGTGCGTTCGTGGGGCTGCATGGCTTCGTGCCAAATGAGGTCGGAACCCGTTGTGTGTGCACGGCGTACCAATCTCTCCGGGTTCCAGCTTTGGGCGAACGCTTTGGAGGGAATCAACGTCGCATTGCCCTGATTTGGGCTTACATTATTAGATCATAACATATTCTAAACGTTTTGGGCCTCAGTGTAACAGAGAATAGACAATAGGTGGAGTAACAATGCCGAAAAATAAAATATATTTTCAAATGTGTAGAAGGATAAGACAAGTTCATTTTATCAGCTGCCGCAATTTCCAATCGCACACTTGGCCCCCCGTTGAATTCATGTCTTTATTCTTTTCGCAAATAGTAGCACGGAACCAACATCTCACGAAAATATGAGAAAGTGGTCATGAAAGACTAACCTTAAGGCATTATACGTTTGCCTTCTAATTAAATAACTTCTATGTTCAGTTCAATTTTCAATGAAAATAGAAATATAACATGTAACTTACATAAGTATACAGGCAATTAAATTAAATTTAAAATACTATTACACAACAAATTTTAAACCAAATCCCAGCAATCGAGAATATTATTCAGAGTATCTCAGGCATCACAAATTTACTCACAACAAGTGTGTGAGAAAACGCTTGCTATATATAATCTCTAAGGCACCAAACCATAAAATATTTAACAAGTAACCTTATCACCATGTTTTCTTACACAAAGTACAAAGATAAGTACAATGCATAACAAAGAGAGCTAAATGATTTATCTGCTAAGGTCGTCTACTCATTCTTCCTCCTCTCAAAAAAGCCGGTAAGATGTGAAATGTACATGTAACGCAAATTTGTACATCAGCAACAATCCCAACATTTTCATTGCTCAGCATAGCTTGATGCACCAAGGTAATCAAGACCCTCAGTTCGGCATGTCAAAATCTTCCAGAATGCCTCCCTCACTTGGCGCTCCAATGGATCCAACCCGACTTTAAAAGCTTCACAGACATGCGTAAGCTCCTTCAAATCCTGTTCAAATTCCATTTCCTGCTCCTCTGTCAGCGGAAACTGAGCTGAGTCAACCAGGTCAGTCAAGTGGCGGGTGCATGCCTCAACTCGGTATATCTCCCTCAACAAACCATTTGAGTTCCGGCGCTCTCGCTTCTTTGACTCCTCCACGATCCGTTCATGAAGTGAGGTAACTGGAGTGCTCCAGGAGAATTGCCGTGGGACTGAAAAATGGATGTTTAGGCCCCTATCCTGACAAGGAATTGCTGCAACAAGGGTCCACAAAACAAACAAGAGAATACAACTCATCGTATAAACAGGAACTGCAAGCCCACTTGTTGCAGCAACCTCATTCCCACGAGGTGAAGCCAGGTTGCTTGCAATGGACTGCAGTTGCTTGGCTGCTGACCAGGAACGAGAGACACTCCACGAATGTGATCTTGAATGCCCCGTCGAGTGGTGATCCTTGCTTGAGTTATGTCGCCCAAAAGATCTATTACGTTGAGAAGAACTGATCCAGAGTCTTTCTCATCAAGCATTGCCAGTGCCAAATCCATGAGTGCCTTCCTTGCCCTGCGGAACTGAGCTTCACTCAATGCTCTCTTATTAGAACCCAATGCACAAAGGACAATATCCAGATGCTTTTGCCACATACGAATCCTCTCAATCCCATCACGGCTTGCATTACAAATGTCAAGCGCCTTCACTGACTTCTCAAAGAATTCAGAAACCAAACGGTCTAAGGGCGGTTTTGAGACCTGCTCTTTATTATTCAACAGAATAGCCCTGAATTCCTCATAGCAGCAGATAAATACACCCAGGAGCTTCTGCATCCAATCAATTGAGAGCAATTCATCATCGCTAGCCCCAGAAAGGTCAAGAAATCGATCTGTAACCCGCTTCTGGAATGAACCAAGCTCTAAATTACAGGAATCAGATTCATGACTTGCATCCACAGAATGAACCTGTTCTTGCCTGACACCAAATATTGAGCGACCAAACGAGGAAAACGATGATGAAGGGCCCTGATTGTCTGTAGAAGGCATCGTCACAGACCAGACTTCAGAGGAAATCCCCTGAAGACCCTCACTACACAGGACTGGAACCACGGGGATCGCATGAAACCTATCAGAAACGCATTAACATTCCCTATTTCATTAAGCAACTGATTCCAAGGAAATACAAACAATGAACAGTCCAACATAAATCGCACTCAATACCCAATTGAAAACCATAAATTTATCAAAACATCGATCTGAAAAACAGATCAACCAAATTCCAATCCTGGAATCGAAACCCAAATTAGAAAAGATCTCAACTTTCAATCACAAGATTCCCATAAACTCCAGACACAAGCTCAAATTCAATAGCTAATAAAACCCAAATAAAAATCAAACCTTTATACCAAACCCAAGGCCAGAAAACCTCAGAATTTTCAAACACTCACACGCCCATATGTTCAGACAATCTTCAATAAGTGACAGATTTCTTAGAACAACATCACGTGAATAATAAAAATAAAAATAATAGAAAAAAGTCAAGTGCATGAGCTGCATGTACGAAAGCTCCAAAAAAATGCAGAATAAAAGGAATACCTTTGAGGCTGAGAAGCGTAGAAGAGAAGAAAACAAGATCATGGGAGATTGAAGATCATAGGAAGCGTGGAGCCGTAAGAAATGGGAAATGGCGAATTCCGAAAACCCTATGGAAGGACCAAAGCCCCTCGCTTTGGTTCACGCCAGTTCAAGGCAAGGGACAGGACAACCAATGTAAGTAAAATCAGAATATTATTGCCGAGACAACTGACAAAGACCAACATGTTTATCTTTTCTACAGAATTATTAAAGATGTTTATGAAAGAATGAAGAGGACTTCAGTTCCAAGACTATATATGACATTTTAATTTGCTTTTATCGGTTACGGCTGTGTTTTTTTTTTTTTATTTCATTTTATTCTTGGCAGAACTATTGTTCTATGTTTGAAAAGTCTAAAAAATTTATTTTTTTGTAACTTTATACAGAATAAATCAATTAACTATTTGAAAATAATTAGTTATAATATTACACTTTTTTCGATATTATAAAATAATGTAAAAGATTTGTATATTGACAACTGCTTACTTAGCGCAAGACTGAAAACTTATAGGATAAGTATTTTGTGAGTCAAGTGTTTTTCTTTTTTAGTATTTATTTGGGTCGCTTAAATTTTTTAAAGTTTTAAAGATTTTTCAATTAGGCCCCGTAACGTTTAACAATATAGTTGTTCAGAAATCCAATTTCTTCTTTTAGAATATGAAGTTCTATTTATGAACATCAAATTATAAAACTTATTTAAATTTCCCAAATAAAAATACTACAGGAATATACAAAGCAAATGAATCAAAATAATATGCACCAATACTGAAAAAATTATTGAAATGTAGTAAAAATAGTATCGTATTACAAAGAGAAAAAAGAAAAGGAAAAAAAAAAAACAAAAACGTATAACTATTTTGTCAAAGGAAATGGAACACGTACGGCGCGCCTAGTTTTGTTCTTTTCTTGTGCATGAAGTCAGCATCCATTGCACGCCTATTTTGTCTATAATGGCAAAAAAATCTCATTCATTATTTTATTTCTTGTAACTTTATTAGTTCATTTTGTTATTTATAAATCCTGGTCAACTATAATTCATATCACACTCAACAAATTTAATTTAGATAATGACGAAACAGCCTAAATTAAAAAGAAGGTAATCGTTGAGATTTTTTATGAAGGTTTGAAAGGTATTCTAGTAAATACATTAAAATAAAATCAAATAGAGTACGAGAATGAAATTACAGGCATGAATCATATATCTCTTTGCCTTTGGTGTGATGACTTTCCGTCTAATTGATTGCGTGAAAACAATCATGAATGAACCAGAACTTGATATTTTGGTTTACATCTCATAAATTGGGAGAGGGATAAAGCCATTTCCTTAGGTTTTTGGAAGCCATTAGAAAATGAAGAAAGAATGATTTGAGTCATTACAGTTTCTACTCCTATTCTCTTCAGTCCCTTTAGCTTCATGAGGATACATGAATTTGAACAAAATTAACATAATAAGAAGATTCCAAGTCTTAATTTAGTATTAAAAACATTATTACTGATATCAAATTGATCCTGAGATTACTGTTCCTTTTATTGAATGACCTTAATTTATTCTTGACAAAAACTTAAAAATTATCACTCACAATTAAAGTAATATAATTAATTTTTCCCAACACAAATTGCAGCGTCCACTCAAACATCTGACAAGCATCACTTTATTTCCTGTCTAATATTTTAATAGAAAAGAGTTCCAAAAGAGAGTTTAGTCCATTTTATAGTTGAATCTTTGAAGATATCGCAAGCTTCAATGAAAATTAACGATATTTATAAACAACATATTTCTTGCTTGGATTAAAATTCATAAGTTTTAAGAACGGAACCAAAAACCTTTAAATTGACACAAATCAATATTTCTCGCTTAATTAACCCAGCCGCTGAACTGTGGCTTCCATATATTTACCAGACAAAAGTTGCATGTATTGTATTAGACAAAGGGTAGCTCTATTTCATTCATCTAAAGAAAACATGTGGCTGGCAAAGTCTTTTGCATACTATAGAAAAGCCTAGCCACAAATTTCTCACAGCAAAGCTCGGTCTGCTGTATTGCAAGTGTAAATTATAATATCAGTCTGACACTTTTAAAAATTCAGAGAAAAACATAAAATTATAAAAATAGGTGTGCTTGGATAGGATTACAATAATTTTGTAGGTTAAGGTCAAGGCCAGATAATGTACTTAGACAGCTTCTCGTATCTATGATTTGTTCAACTCATCTTAGCAATCATAATTGATGTCTGCAACTAATATGTCAGAAAAAGTCTCACACTAGAGTTCTGGTACTAATCTTTTCTGTGCCCACAACTTTGTAAGGTCTAACCTCTAAAGCACAAGGGCCGGCGCCAAGATGGTGACCATAAGCACCTCTGAATCACCAAACATGCACTAGACAAATGTGCACGGCTGCAGAACCTAAAATCTGTTAAATGATACATAGTGTTGGAACTAAGTAGGATACATAGAACATGACAAGTTAAAAATGCTATTAAACCCTGTTACATCAAGAACTCACTACAGTTACAATGATTCATACATCAGCTAAGTAACAATAATTGCCTAATCTGATGACACGGCTAACAAAAAGAATGAAAAAGGAAAAAAGATAAGGGAAGGATACCATCACCATCCACCAATGCTATCTGCTTCAAGAACTATTCACATGCCAATTTGGTGTCAAAGCTGCTCAGGCATATTGCAAAAGCCTGGAATGCAGACAGAGGATACCGATAATCCATGGTGAACATATCTTTCCCAACTTTGCCAAACTGCAGAATTACCTTATCATGATCCAGAGGGGCCGGTTGAGATGATGTGGGTGCACCGGCAGGTGGCTGTGTGGAAGCAATCAACTGAAAGTTCTTTACAGATGCAACTGTCACCCGCCCCTGGAAATTAAGGCACCAACATTGTAATTGCTCATGCCATCTTGGAGGCTTGTTTTTTAGAACCAAGGACCTCGTCTTGTCATCCTTGTCTTCATTAGAGGATCCCCCAATCTCAGACAATCGTGCACTGCTGAACTCAATTGAGTGATCTAGGGACTTGGAAAAGGAGATGCTCCGAAACGAGTCCTCCAAAGTGCGAGGAAGAAGCTCTGGTTGACCAGGAACAGTGCCACCCACATCAAGTGCCGACATTGGTATTGAATGCATAATGCAATGCATCCTCCTGGGGCCTCTTGTCCCAAGCACATTCAATTCATATGTTACCTGAGCTATGTTGTAACTCCCAGATGGGACCTTAGGTGAAACCTTTTTGGAATAAAATCTTCGGCTTGTCCTCCCAGTCCCAGGAGAGGGTACATGGGCAATATTGTATGGAGGCTGTCTATCATATATGATGAATTGGGTACCAAGAAAGTTTGATCTGGCATATGAAATTAAAGAAATTCCCATAAGTGATAATACAAGGACGTAAAATAGAACTATAGAATATAGATTCATAGCAAATCACCTCAAACAAACCATGCTAAGATAACCTCGTGTGGGAACTGGGAAGATAAGGATAATGGAATAAGGAATTTAAATATCCCCCTTAATGTAGAAACTCAAAAATAAGAGGAAGGTGACATTTGAACTTGAGTATACATATGGTGCATTATGTCAATACCCACAGTTAACATGATCATGAATTTTAACCTTATACTTCTGGGAGTTAGAATTTGTAGTTTTAGCTTCCAATAGGATAACAAAGTATACTTAACACTTGCAAGCAGTAAACCCACCTCAGCTTTCCAATGTAAGTGCTACTTGATCTGGATATGTTGTCAGCATCCATTGAAATGACATACTCTGTGTTAGTTGTTCTCCTTGTCCTCTTGGCAGAAAGCAGGAATTTTCCATTTTCAACTAACAAAGCTGCAAATCGCAAGACATAAATAAGAAAAGAAAAAGAATATGCAATGAGTGCAGCAAGCACTTGAACAAGGTAAGGAATATCACACACTGATTTATTCCCATATATTATACATGATATAGACAGATTGAAGACTTACTTAGATGGCAATTAATGATAGATGGAAAATGTTTGTACCATATTTACTAAACTGTTTGTCCATATTTAATTTAAGAGAATAACCAAACATTGCACAATATTAAATAACTCAAAAGTTTCACACGCAATTTACACAAAAGACCACTGGGAACACAGCTTAGGGAAAGGGAAAAAAATCATACAAAAGTCCTGTTAAGGCTTGCCCCCAATGATATGACTATCAAATAATGTGGTCCTAGGATCAATTACAAAGGGAAATTAGCATGGGGAAATCAACCATTATGAACTATCCACTTTTCAAATTGATTCTCTAATATTTGCAATTGCTTCACCAATGAAAAATATAGTATTACAAGCTTCACCCTTTTATCCATACAAAAGGTATGGACACGGGCAGCAAGAAAGAACAATGCACAGTGTGTACAGTTTTATAGCAAGTAAGGATCACTTTTTAAGTTACATACCGGCAAAATTCATCAGAACAAATCCACATAGTCATAGCAGAACCAGAAGCATCTGAACATCATAGTAGTGAACACGCTACAGTATAAGCCCAATTGACAGTAGATGTATGAAAAGAAGGCTTACCAGGGCTTAGACAAAGAAATAGGTGGTATGTTAAATTTGATTTATCTCTTTTGATAAAACATTGAATGGTTCCATCACGTGGTCCTGGCTGAAAGGTCAAAGAAGAAAAAGAAAAAATTAGCGTGGTGCTTCAAACAATAGTATGAACAATGAGAAATGGATTAGTTCATCAAAATGAGAAAATCTGCAACACAAAACAAATAATGAAACTAACCTGCTTTAGGGAGACAGGAAATATAAGTTTGCCGCAGAACTCTGGACTCTTCACGATTTCCTTACACATGTTCCTCCAAGACTGGCATACTGCAGCACACACAACAATTTGCTTTCGAGCAGGCCCCGTAGTCTCACTTTCCTCTAGTCTTTTAATGACATCATATAGTAATTCCAGAGGCAAGCTAGCCCAGCAACTAGTTTGAACTACAAAAGGCAGGTCGTGCAAATCTTGTACAGACCCGTGAGATTTTCCTCTATTATGGCCAGTAAGCCTGACATCAAAACTCCTCATAGACAAGCTCCCAAAACTACCCCTCACGTCACGAACTATGCTTCGGAATGACATTCTGTACTTGGATCCCAGAGTAATATATATATTGTGATGGACTATATCTGACCACCATGAGCTTACAGCTGCCAATGCCATAAAAGGAAAGTTTCAGTTCAACTTCAACACTTCCGTTTATTAAGGTTGTCATTATTCTTCATCTTTTCCTTTACGCCAATTACTCACTAAAGATAAAGACTAAGAACCCAAATCATATCCAGAGCAATATGTTTTTCAAAATCATCAGTATCTATTTCAAGCATCCACATAACCATATCAGTGAATCAAAAGACACAGGTTTTCAAATTTTGTGAGGTCAATGGAGTTAACAAGGGCATCAAGGTTTGATATTTGATGATTACCTGCCATCATAAAGAATAATCCAAAAAGGAATTATCATGATGATGACAGTGGCACATCCAGCAGCAACATTGCCACAATTTTTTTCATTCAGTAGTAAATATCTTCTAATTTGTCTTTAAATTCAAATCCTAATTGCATTTTATATAGGATACAATACTATGCACACAAGATCAATTATTCAATACGAAGAAATATTGCTAATCACCAATTCCCCAGCTAATTTTGGACTTACAAAAATCAAAGAGAAGCTTCCATTTTAATTTCCTCTTGACTACTTTCCTAACAAGAACGTCAAAGCTCAAACTTTAAATCACAAGCAGTTTCTGCACCCGGTAGAGGCAGAAGAAAAGGGTGTGACAAACAAAAGAAGGAAAAGAGACTAACTCTTAAGACATGGCAGTTAATCAAAGCTTGACCAAAAACCACCCTTTATCTGCAAAGCATAAGAAAATGTCAGAAAATGAGTACTTAACCGAAAAACAAAAAACAAAATTCGATACTCAAATAACACAATCTAGTTTAAAATTGCATCGCATAACCAATGAAAATCAAAATTAAACCCATTACTATGCCCGCCATGATCCTTCCAAAAAGTCGCAAGAGAGGTGAAAATTTTCAGATTTTGAAGAAAAACTAACTATATCGTTTACATGCAAAAGGAAACCCCCCAAAAAAAAAATAGAAGGCTTTAGATTTGGATTTGGAAGATAAACATACCCAGAAAGGAGAGATCTGCACCTGAAGCATTAGCACTACTTGCAAGAGATGAAATCTACAGCAGAATCAGAAAAGGGACCCTTTTATGCATCAGATAGATTCAATGAAGCATAAAGAAACAAGCTTTTTTCGTGTGTCTGGTGTTAAAAAGAAGCTGAAATCTTCTTCCCTAGACTCTCTGCTCTTTCCTCTCTGTGAGGTGTCCGGACTTCAAAGCTGCATCTAATCATGTTCACCAAGCAAAGGGCAAAAGCCATGGAGTGTAGTTCAATTATTTATGCATTTAATGAGAATTCGTCTGGATATTTCTCATGTCTTTGTAGACTTTGGGTTTTACTTGATTCTACCCATTTTATTTTGAGTAAACTCTTAATTTGATTAATGAAATTGTAAATGTATTTGATTTAGTCCTTAAAATTTTAAAATTAATTTTTTATTCTTTAAAATTATATTTTATAGCCTGCTTTAGTCCTAATAAAAAATCATCAATTAATCGTTATATTTTATTTGCGTCCCAAGTTACACAACGTGTCACATACCATCACGTGACATGAAATTGTAAACAACATATGGCATTCCACGTGGCACATTTGCCACTTAATGTGTCACGTCAATAAAATATAATGATTGACTGATCCTTGTTTGATGAGACTAAAGTTACATACGAAAATGTAATTTCATGATTAAAGAGTTAATTTTAAAATTTTAAGAACTAAAGTGAAGGTTTACAATTTCAGGATTAAACTAACACTTTACTCCTTTTATTTTACCTTCTTTTATTTATTAGTTTTAATTAATCTACACATTTATATAGTTCACTCAATTTTCAATCAAATTTCTATAGTTTAAAAGCTTATAGTTAAGTCCCTATATTGCAAAAAAAAAATTTAATTAGGTCCATATCTCTATAAAGCGTAACAAAAATGTTAAACCAAATCGAATATTCACATAATATTCTTTAGCTATAGTTTTAGATTATAAAAAAATCCTAGCCATTTATTTAGATTGGAGCACCAATACAACTAATAATAAATGATACACTCTAAAATTAAGCACCACCATATCTTTGTTAAAAAAAATTTAAAACCAAGTAAATAAAATAAAGACAAATACTCATTTTAATCCTCTAAAATTTTAAGTAGACAAATTGATCCTTGGTAAAAAAATCTTTCAAATTTGACCATGCAAAATTGATTATCAGATAAATTGGTTCTTAAAAATAAAATTCTCAAATTGATCCTTCCAAAATTTTAAATTTGACAAATTAGTCCTTTGCATGAATAAATTTAAAAGTTTTTCATAGAGTAATTTATTTGATTATTTAATTTTATTAGGATTAATTTAAAAAATTTAAAAAAAAAATCAATTTTTCCGGCTTGAACTTTTAGATAGACTAAATTGAGAGTTCAGTCTAAAATAAAAAGAGAACGAAAAAGCTGTCGAGTTTAGCAATGAAGGTTCCAGGTATTAGGAAAGGGGTAAGGCTTGACACTGGTTTTAAACACAGACATAAGGATTAGGATTTGGTTAAAATGAGAGAGGGGCTGGGTTGCATGTGGCTTATGAAGGGTCTGGATGATCGGCCAATGTAGCTCCGTCGGCAGCACGGCTGCGAGTGGCGGAGATCGACGCGCATGAGGAGTTGTGAACACTGACTCAGCTATGACAGAGAAGAAGGGAAACAGTGGTCGTGACTGTGTCTAGGCTAGTAGAGGTGGTGGCTGGCTCGCGGTAGGGTGGCGCTCGTGACGACACCATGGAGGTTGCGCTATGCGATGGATGCACCGTAGTAACGGGTGACGGAGTTCTGCATATCTACGAGACATCGCCTTATCACCATCGCCTTGTTCATCATACCATTATCAAGTGCCGGTGGTGCTTGTTCTTCAGGCATGATGATTTTTCTTTAATTTGGTGGGTTTAGGCATTATGAAATCCCATTTCTGATTCTCATTTATTTGAAATCCCTAACCCCCTTGTGCCTCTGTATGTTGAATTTGTTATGTTTCTTTTTTTATTTCCTTTTCAAATAATGTTGATTGTTGAGAGTATATGGGGGCAGTGTTGATGACCGATGATGGTGATGATGAATGATAAGAATGGTAGTGGTGATAGTGGGAAGGGAAAGAGATGGGTGCAAACTTACAAGGCGTGTCTTTATTAAAGGGCATCATTTATAATTAATTGTATTAGTGCCTCAATTAAAGTGAATGGCTTTGAAATTTATTTATTTTTTTAATTTCTGAAAGTGTAGCTAAAGAATATTCTGTAAATATTTTGATTAATTTAATATTTTTATAATGATTTATATAGGTAGGGGCTTAATTAAAATTATTTTCACAATATAGAGATCCAATTACAAACTTTTAAATTATAGAGATCTAATTGAAAATTAAATGAAATTAGGGGACTTGCAAATTAATTAAACCTATCAATTATTTACTTGCTTTGGTTCATAATATAAGTCATTTTTTTTTTATTTTATGTTTGGTTCAAAATATAAGTTATTTTTACATTTCAACAAAACATTAATTACTTTTTACCCATTTTACCTTATATTTATAATAAGTGAGAATAAAGATATGAATATGATTATTTAATAGAGAGGTAATTTATAATGAGCATAAAGGGTATTTTTGTCTTTTACTTTTATTTTTATAAAATGATGAATGAAATCCAATTATCATCTTAATTCCCGTATTGTTGCGATTCGATTGGAAACGTGATTTACACGTAAGTTAATCTCATCTATTAAGTTGCTTTGAATGACATCTCTCTAAATGCATAATTCATTGTAATTTCAAACTTAAAATATGATTTTTTTCTAAATCTTTATCATTTTCTCTTATTAAAACATAATATTTGAATTTATAAAAACAGAGGTATTTAATGTACAAAACTTTGAAAACATCTTATTCATACTCTGAAAATCTATTTAACACTTGAAAATCGGATTATAAATCAATCTCTAGCTTGTTACATAAATTCTAATCACAATCTACAATCTTAAATCCATGCTTGAAATCTGTAAATATACATAGATGTTTCTAACTCTAAAACTAAATATATAATATGAAAATAAATGCATCCTTAATCCTATCTGGACATCTATCCTAGCACGCAATTCTAATAAAATCCTAATCTAAACCTTACTGCAAAGTAAAGCTCACCACTGGATAGTTGTGGGCTACTGGATCGTGCTTGAATGGTAATCTGAACCCTGCAATTGTGAGAAGGAAGAGAGGATGGGTAACGATTCAGTTAGTAGATTCTCACCTATTACCCACACTGACAACCAAGGGATATACATAATGCAATATACATGTAGCAAGCATAAACTATTTGATATTTACATACATAGCTATATAGGAAAACACTCTTCATTCCAATTTTCATAAAAAGAAAACATTTCTAAATTGAAAATCTATCATGAAATCATTTTAATTGATGGTCCTAAATCCTCGAAAAACAATAAACTCTAGATAGCTATATATATAGTGTAATAATAGAAACCTCCAAATTTCTGCCCTATTAATTATGACACAACAACATATTCTCTGGTTATTCATAATAAATATAACATAACAATATGTTCTCTAGTTATGCATAATAAATATAACATAACAATATAATTCTCTTTCTTTGGGCACCTCATTAGGTCCCAAATTTCTCTAATTGCTTTGGGGCACCTCACTAAGTCTTGAATTCCTCTGATTGCTCTAGGGCACATCACTAAGTCTTGAATTCCTCTGATTGCTCTAGGGCACCATACTAGGTCCCAAATTTATCTATTTACTCTGGGCACCTCACAGGTCTCGAATTTCTTTGATCTCTCGAAGCTCTTGATTTATATAACCCTAACAATCTAACCTTAGTATAATTGTAACTATGAAATCATATCTAAGAGATCACCCATTTTTAGACATCATGATTTCAAAGCCTCCAGAGTATGTAAGCCAACTGCCATGAATCATATGAAGACCCGTGCTCTAAATTTCATATGATTGAAATTCTAAATCATATCTCAACAAAATACATTTATAAGCTTGATAATTCTAATGCCATATTTCAAATATCATGTTTCATAATCTTGAAAACTCTGAAACCATAATAACTCGTTATTCTAAGATAAATCATACTCGTTTAATATTTTGCTAGTATATCTTGACCGATACTCTAAAAACATATCCTTAGATCTGAAGTCTTGAAAACATGATGATATCATAAACTCTTGAAAACATGCTTGATAAAATAGCAACTTGCTATAGTACATAATTCCTTAAGAAACCCTTTCTTGAACATGTAAGGCATTTCCATAGTATACAACATAGCAATCATGGTCCCATAATATTCTAAAATATATTTCTTTTCGTGCTAAAATCGTAAATCATACTCTTTGCTAGATTGGCATAATGTGTAAAATCATACTTTATACATATTCTCATCTATAATTTCATGCTTACCAATCATAATACATAAACATACTCATAATGACTAAAATAAGGTCATGAGTTTGAACCCACGCACCGTTGGAGCTGAGAGTGTGTGGGTACTATCAACTTGACCTTGGAAGCTTGAAATGACATCAACAACTGCCATAGAGTAGTATAGACACATGAATATCCTCTAACAACTCTAGAACAACTCTAAATAAACTCTAATAACATTGAGAAGTATCCCCACTTGACAACAATGAGAAACTATAACACTCAAACTCTAGAAATGGAAGAGAGGAGGGAAATCTAATATAAAACATAGATAAGCAATTACCTTTGAACTTGGAGGAGGAAGATTGAAATGGGTTGGAGTGAGGAAGGTAGAAGAAGGGTTGGGAGCAAGGTTTCTCTGATTGGGGGTGAAATCTGAGGGGGAAGGGTATTTATAGGGTAGGGGATCACTAATCAAAACTGCATCATTTTTGCACTATTCATGCATCAAGGGTGCCGCTATAGCCTCATAGACCGCGAGGTTAGAGGCCTGAGACTCCTGCCTTGATGAATGCATGACCGCTATAGCGGTCAAGCGACCTCAACATTCAAAAACCATGCACCAAGACCATTATTGCAGTCACCCATGAGGCAAGAACGACATCCTTGCCTTCTACCACCTCTATAGTACTCCTGAACCGCTATCGGTGTCAATAACACCTGCTCTATATGCCAAAATGTCCTTCAAGAGTCCGGGCCTTCCCAGTCAACATGGTGGATCTTGGGGACTCTAAGGTCATACTAAACTTGTCAAATGCTACGTGGGCCTAAGGTTTTACACATGTATAAGCCTAAACAATTTATATTATGGATTAGATGGAATAATACAATTGTGAGCCGTGAACTACATAGAAATTTATTATATTTTGTATAAACCTATTTGGTGTCTATGACTAAATGGGTTGGTCTCTATGATCTAGAGTCTATTTGTATAGTACAATTTATGACTTTTTTTTAATTTTCTGCAAATCAAAAGTCATATTTTTATTTTTTGTCCTGTTGACTAAATAATTTGTCACTTTGTTAAAAGTTATTCTTTGTGCTTTTTGAGAAGTTAAAATATCTAGCTTCTTAAAAAGTAGTTTCTAAAACAATAAAGACAAGTACTTTTATTTTTATGTATTTGAATATAAAATGATTTATTCACAAGTTACATTTCTATAAGAGTTTAAATTAAGTGTTTACCTAAAAAAATACATAAAAGTTGTTGAATTGATTTGTCAAGAGGATTTTTATTTTTCTTCTTTTGTTGGAATTGATTTGTCAAAATAATATATAATGTTGTTGAATATCAAACGAACAAATCGACCCTACCACTTCGTTTCATCTAATAATTCCAGGAATTTCATTAAGGATTCTCACAAACATTTTTCTTGTTTTTGGTTCCTAATTAAAGAACATCTTTTAGTTATGTAAAAATGATTACCGCTTCATCACGTACAATTATGAAACAATTTTCGTACACGAGATCTTTAGAGAAATGGTAGAAGTATTCAACACCAACTGTCTAGATAAGATTAGCAATGCGATTATTATTCACGCTTGAGTCATAAATGTAGTTCAGAATAAACCAATAAAAAAGTACGTTTAGAGGGAATTACGCACGCATTGTACAGTCTTAGCAGCAATGAATAACATATGGTTCTGAGATGATTTCCAAAGGGAGAAGATTTGCAGGATCATTCGGGCCACCTTGCCTGTTTAATATAATTCAATATTCTCCATCCATTCCATATTAATTAATCAGGGTGCTGAGCAAGAGAAATAGTATAAGACAGGATAGTTTCCAATTGGCTTGACCTTAATATTTATTTATTTTTTAAAAATCCATTCTCTATTTTATAGACATTATTTATATTTATTAATATATGAGTTTGAATAAATATATAGATGTACACAAGTATTAAGATGAAAAAAGGTTATTAAATATTTATGTGAGCTATATGTGGCATTCAGCCCTTTTTCAAAACACAAAACCCTTAAAACAATGTCTCGTGCAATAAAATCAATAAAAGTAGCAATGTCTGAGCCCGGGTTCGAACCGGGGACCTCTAGTGTGTGAGACTAGCGTGATAACCAACTACACCACCCAGACTTTGATGAGTGGGCATTTACTAAATCACTTATCCAACCATTTGCTTTCACATTGTTGCATAAAACCTGCTGCATGTGACACACGTTTTTGCTTCAAACGTCTAAACGAGTAATTCTGTAATTGATCATTGTATATATTTCGTACATGTATCTCTGAGAGACAATAGTATCGGCAGCCATTAAAACATTGTGACTGTATTATACACAACTGATTTTTTTTCAACTAAAACTGATCACATAAATTGTTAAACCCTGATCAAATGTTCAATTGTTGATGTTTGCCAATAGAACGGTTCACCCTTGAAGATGAATTGAGAGTGGCATTTTAATTTATTACCATCTTATCATGCTCATAATTGGTTATGCCAAACCATCTCAATTGTATTTATAATCTCATCAAGATATTTTTCACTTGTTTCATTTGAAATTCTGCTTACAAAGTTTTGGTACGTAGATAACTTTTGTTTATTAGACTTCAGGTCATTTAGCTTATGTAATAATCTTTATATAGGAATATAAGATTTCTGTATTCGATAAAGAATTTTAAAAACGTTTCAGTACGAAAGTACTCTTTGTTAAATATATTCATGCAATCTCATTTTCACACTCTTTCTTAAATATTATTTGTATGAATCGCTTTTCTTAAATCCCTTGAGATTTTTTTTTTTTGGTCATGGATCCCTTGAGATTTGCACATAAAGAATTAGACCATTTGGCTTGGAACAAGTGCAAACGTATGACTTGGCCCATTGGGCGCATTCGACTACAAGTGACTTGCTTTTTCAGCTGTGACAAAAACTGCAGGCATATTTCTCTGTCCTCATTCAACATTTTAATCACTCTTGATTCATTATCATTGATCAATATCGATAGCTTCGTAATGGTGGAAAAAACAATACATAAGTGTATCATATTTTATTCGAGTCAACAAAGACTTTTAAAAATGTTTCAGTATAAGAAGTGACTTGTGAAAATTCTTAGATAAATGTTCACTTTCATTTTCATACAATAGTGAGACTCCTACATTTTCTATGATGTAAAAACGTTGTCCGTGTAAAATGTACAAAGTGCAGGGAAAATTATACTTTATCTTTTAAATAAATGTCATATACACTTGAGTACCTAATCTTTAAAGATATATAAATAAACTCCTTAAACTTTCATAAATATGCATTTTAATCAAAAAAATTATACTATATTTCCATAACTTTGAAACGTGTGTAAATTGACCTAAACTTTCCTAAATATGCAATGCAATACTCTATATTTTTTAAAAAATTGGTGATATTTTTATTAATAACTGATGAAAAAGTTAATGAAAAGGTTGATTTGCATATTCAAAAATGTTTAGATAATCAAATTGCACATTTTAAAATTTTTAAATTTAGGGTGTAAAATACATGTAATCTATATTTCTGAAGGGTATAAAGTTCAACTTTTCCTGAAATATATACTCTTCTAAGCCATTATTACTAATCACCACAGCTTTTTGTCGTTGCATTTGCTAGTGGCAACTTGGCTCTGCCACTCAATGGTTACAGAATCTGGTTCCGGCACATCAAAGAACTTGGTGAGCCAATCAACTTAACATTCACCGAGTATTTCTAGTTGATTGTTATTCATAATATCAGTTATTTTATATTTTTGACATTCAAATCAATGTATTTGAAAATCAAATTAAACTACCCTGGAGAATTAACTATCCATGTCTTGGCTATGATTGTTATGGTCATATTTATGATGATCTACTGGCGTGCACATAGTATTAACATCTTCAGATTCTCTGGCGATTTCTAATGATGCTAGCTGAGTCTTCTTTTTTTATTTCTTCGCTCTTTCCCCATAGCACAATGTATAGGCCAAACACAATCACCATTGATCCAAGCATACTGCGTATGTACACAATTAAACTTAATCAAATCAAGTCATGTCTATGTATACATGCAAATTTAATTATTTAAATGAGTTACCCGTAAAATTTAGCATGTACCTTCCTAAGCATAAGTTCTCACCCAACACCAAAAAGGCGGCAATAGCCACAATGACAAGTTGTAGAGGGCGGAAAATAGAGGCAAATAGAGGGCCTCTCTTCTGTATGCACCATCCAATGACAACAATCATTAATCCAGAGGGCACAATTCCCTGCAAAAGTTTTCTTAATACAGAAATCAGTACCTTCTATATGTAATCTATTTATAATAAAATGTAAAAGGTTTCTACTATTAATACCACATAGCATTTTTTATTTTAAAATTTTAATTATAATAATAATAATTAAAATTAAGTTGATGACTGTCGTAAAAATAAAAGATTAAGTTAAAGACCCTTTTTTAAGCGTGAAGTTAAAGACTATTTTATAAAATAAACAAGTAACAAATATATTTGTTTTTCATATCCTAAAAAGAGTTCTCTTAAAATGATAAAATAATTTAAATAAATATATAATATTAATTTAATTTATGTATATAAAATTAGAATATATAAAAATATTATTCTAAACAAAATAAACTTCATCAAATAATTGTTAAATTTTAAATATAAGCCTTTTGTTATGTGTATTTTAAAATATTGTAATCATATCCTTACCAAAAAAAAAAAACGAAATTATAATCATATTTACTTAGTTATTTTATGTTAAAAAATTTACTAAATAGTTTTAAAATATTTCCGTCATAACTTTCTGAAAAACTGAAAAAGGTAAAATATGTATTAAATAGTCATTGGTTATATAATTTTTTTATAAGTAATGTTTAATTTACATAACCCGTGCGAATCTGTGCAACGCACACATAACAAAATAACCAATTTGTTATGTAAGCATGAAATTTACAAGTCACAATCAGAAGACTAGCTAGCATACCGAATAAGCCACAGCAAGAAGCCTCACATTCCAACCCAGCTTCCATTGCCTCCAATCTCTCTCAACACAGCTATTTACAATCTTTCATAAGAGGTGGGATCCAGATTAAGGTTTAAAATATCTTCATGAATTCATTTATTGAGAGGTAATCTTTTAAATTTTTAAATAAAATTTATAGTCAAATTTGAAAGTCTATTAACTTACCGCAAATAATGATGAATGAATTTTCACTTCTTCAATTGATCATTGAAAAAAAATTCCTATGTGATGGTGTGATACTTTTTCATCTGTTGCTGCTGCACTACTTGTTGCAAAATGCTAAGTGATGTGCGCACGCACTTGCCTCTCTGATCGAGAATATGTTATCCCTGCATGCATACAATCCAAAGAGATCCATGTAAGCCTAAAGCCTCCTTCCACACTGCTCTTTGTGGATCTCAACCCCTCTAAGCCTGGCGACTCACTTTCGCATATATAGCGCATCTCTGTACCGAAATTAATGTGCCAGCAAAATGAAGTCCACGTCAAATTTTCATGAGTTCCGCAAACACACTTTCTGCAATCACCACAATTCCCTTATACTAAATCCCCTCAACAATTTGCTATATATGCTCTTAACGCAACAATCAGCCACACCCTAAATGTGGATTGTTGGTTTATGTATCCTAAATGATGACAAAACACCATGTGTTAATCTTATTAGCTTTTGTATAATTAACCTTTTGTTGAACTTTCTGGTATCTTTGTTAAGAGTTGCATTAATATAAATATTGAAACTTAGTTGAGTTGCTTTGACAACTGTGTTCATGAACAATATGAGGCAACAAGCTGGTACTTTAGCTTATTTTGTGTTGGAGGAAAAAAAAAAAAAAGTAAGTAGAGTGCAAAGAATGCTTGCCAAATGACAAACATTGAGCCTCATAATGGTTGTTTGTTGGAGTAACTAAGAGCTGTATGCTTCCTATCAAGATTGAAAAGCAAATAGGTCAAGACCTCTTTCCTAGTGCTCAATGTCCATTTCCTTTCTCATTGTAATTTTGGATTGAACATCTCAAAGGACAAGAAAGGTTGCCTCCTTCATAAATTGGGAAAGACTTCATCAAAGCATGTGGCCCTCCAAGCTTCCAACGGTTACAACTCCCATCCTCCTATAAAGTGAGTTTGGAAGACATTTAAACTAAGAGGAAAAGAACCAGAAACTAATATACACACTTTTGTCAATATTCAAATCCGATTCAAGCCAAATGTGATAACCTATATATAAAAAAAATTTGAGGTCAGCACCTTAAATGCAGTCATAGCTCTTTCCTCTCCGCTCAGTTCCTTCTTCTTCCTCTACTTCATTCTTCTTCTTCTTCTTCTTCTTCTTGTCTTCTTTCATTCAAAAAAAATCACCATCACCTCCATAATCATCATCTCCTCCTCTCTTCATCATTTCTACTGTCTCTTTCTCCTCTACCTCTATTTTTTCTCTAAAATCCATTAAGAGCTTACAAGAAATTGAAGTGAATTTCTTTATAATTGAGCTGTAAATAAGCTCTACTCTACTCTATTTTATTTATTAAATTTTCTAGTTAATTTAGGATTAATATTAGAATTTTTTAATTCTATAAATTAGGGATTTTAGTGATTTGGGGTAAATTGTGTAAATTGGTATTATTGTTTAATTACTAATATTTTATTTATATTGTTTCTAGAGTTATAGAGCCTTGGTCTTGGAAGTTGATATTCAATTCTTGTAGTAGACATTATGTTTATAATTGTTTTTAATTATTCTGAATTAGTTAAAATATATTTTAGTAAAAGAGGGAAATAATTATTTGGCTATGTTATATACATTTTTGGTGAAAATATATTTAATATAAATAGTTTATGTTTTATTTGAAAATTTACACATGAGACAATATGATGACTTGGAAATTTAATAAAGAAATATTAAATTTCAATTGAACTAATTGAAAAGCTTAGAGATGGTGGCCCTTTTATTGATTTCTATAAAGTAATTGTATGTTTTGAACTAAGCTAAAAGACTACTGGTTAGGACCATAGATTGGAAAGCATCTGATAACATCCTTCATCCTTGATGAGTGGTTGTTTAAGTAAAAGAATTTGTTGAATTTATATGAACTATGAGGCTATTATTATTCTATTTATGTATTATATATTGTCTCATTATAGACATCGCGAAACTCAATTCTCTTGTGTTCTCATTTCACTTCTCTGAACCCATTTAATAAATGCTCCATATGTTACTAATTAGTTTTGTTTTTATGTATATAAAGCATGCATAGTTAAGATTTAGATATGTATAGTATTTTAGAAAGGATTTGAGTTTATATATATACTCTCAAGAATGCCCATACGTATTTTATTTATTAACAAAGAAACTTAAGGCTTGCTTAATGTATTCCCAATCTAGACACCAAGCTATTTTCTTCTTTAGTTTGTTGTGCTAATATACTTTTCTAAGTTTCAAATTGTATTGAGTGTTACATTTCTTTTAGAGAAACAACAAAAACAAAAATCAAATATTGTTGTAAAGCTTTATCTTGTGATATAAGCTAGGTTGATTGAGCTTGGAGAACCATTGAAAATACTACTTGGTAGAGCTTAGAAAGGCTCTTAAGAGACTACTTGGTTAAAACTTGATGATAAAAGAACACTCACTTGGAGGTGGGGATTGATGTAGCTTTAAGTTGAAAACCAGGAAAATTCTTGTGTCTATTTTCTACCCATTTCTCTCATACTGAAGATTTACTAAACTGAAACTCAAGGTTTTAATCAAAAGGTTCTCATAAGAACGTTTATTAAAAAGAACTTGTTTATAGAATCTATTTTCAAGTTTTATTTTTGATAAAATATAAATTTCATTAAGATCCTTGAGAACCATGTTGTACTATTTCTAAGTAAAACATCCTTTGATTTATGCATTAAAACCAAGCATTCACTTAGTTCAAGTTTCAACTCTTCAAGTTTTATTTGTGAAAATCTCCTGATAACAAGAGATATCCTGAGCGTGTTGATTTGTGTGCTAAGTGTAGAAATTTTTAAAAGGAGCACTTAATTCAACTCCCCTTTTAAGTACTTTGATACCATCATGGATCAATCTACAATTTATAGCACATTATATTGGGAAAATTTACTAATAAGATGTTGACCTAAATGAAAAAAGGTCCTTAAGCATGTGGTCCTATTTCGATTCCTGATTTCGTCATTTGAATATACTCTTAAAAACTAATCTATTATGTGCTCGATTTCAATTGGATTGAATAATGTTTGGTTTCAGTTGAATTAGATCGGCAATTTTAATAATAAAATCTAACTCCGATCCAATTTAAGCTAATTGTTAAAAAATAAGAATCAATTGAATATAATTTTTTTCTATTTTAATCAATTTTTATTTGAATTAGATTGGTTTTAGTGATTTTAATTAAATTTGATTGAATTCAAATGCTCTAGTTGTTGAAATCGAAAAACCCTGATTTTAGCCATGAGAGGTGGTGTGTTGAAAATACTGTTGGTGTAGTGTGAATTACTTTGTTCAGCTTGCCCATATGATATTTGGAATATGGTATGGACAGTGTGGGTTTCCAGGTCGACGTGGCCAGTAATGAAGTCTATGGAACCGAAAAGGCAAAGATTGGTGCTGTGTCTCTTTGTTCATCAATATTATACTTAATGCATTCACAGGAAGAAAGAATAAAAGATGCCATGGGTGATGATGAGGAGGAGTGTCATCGAGAAGGATTGGTCTGCAGTGTAGATGGATTACGAAATTCACAGGGAGACAACAGAAAAAAAAAAAAAAGACAAATTAATAGTAACTAAATTATGGGCCAAAAAAAAAAGTTACTAAATTAATAGAAATGCTGGTGTGATGAATATGCCATATCACTGCGATTCCCGGGCACAACACATATCAGGGCAGGAGATAATTCTTTTTTGTATTTGGTCAGGGTAAAAATAAATTACAAATTTCATATAAAGCTTATTTATGTAAGTTTTAGTTTTTACTTTTTCAGAATAAGTTTTGTTGGGATAAAAATGAGGAGAAACTTTTAATAAATACTCTATGTATAAATTTATACCTGAAGTTTATTTATGAAAATTTTCATCTCATTCTCACTCTAACTATATGGTTTGGATTAGATGTGATAAATTTTTATGGATAATAAACTTTGTATTTTATCTCAATCAAACACACCCTTATCCTGTTATTTTGCCATATTAGGTGGGTACTTCTTCTCTTTTCTCCTTCTTAGGAACATCATGTTCTTCACGCAGATTTTCTGACAAATTGTCACGATCATTAGAAACATTCATCGCAGTAGTGGGTTGACTCTCCTCGTTGTGTTCACGTTTATCATGATCTATTTGCGCGGCCGTGGACATAACAACAACTTGGACAATCTCGGACTCTGTAGCCATATCTAATGGTACTAACTGAATCTTCTTTTTCATTTCTTTGCTATTACCCCACAGCACCGAGTACAGGCCACACACAATCAGCACTGCTCCAAGCACACTATAAATATGCAACCAAACTAAATCAAATCCAATCGTGAATGCGAAAGGCAAAAATATATATATATATTTTAAATGAGAGTAAGTACATACATACATGACATGAATAAAAGATTCTATTATATACCTTCCTAAATATAAGTTCTCATTCAACATCAAAGAAGCTGCAATAGCCACAAGCACAAGCTGTAGAGGGTTGAAAACAGATGCAAATAGAGGGCCTCTCATATGTACGCACCATGCTATAATATTAACCACCATTCCAGAGGCCACAATTCCCTGCAATAACATGTAATCACATGAAACAACATTCTTTAACTTTAATTTATCATTCATACTTCGTGTGTGTGTGTAATTAAAGGGATTAATTAAATAAACTAGGAGCGTACCGCATAAGCCACAGTTAGAAGCCTGATATTCCAGCCTAGCCTCCATTGGCTCCAGTCCCTGTCAACACAGAGAGCAAAAACAGTGGACTGTATTGCTCCCATTGTGCACATCAAAGCAGTGCCTGTTTGATGGCTTGGGTATTCTTCATTGTCTTAGCCTATATGCATTAGTGAAATTACACAACAAGCAGACATTGATCTATGATGAAGTCAGTGAAGAACAAGAGTGTTCTGTTCTATGTTTGGTCTCAAGAAGAAAAGAAAAGAAAAAAAGCCTGACCTGGATGTTGAGCCACAATGAAAAAGAGCAGCAGCTTGCTATGGCATACGAAACACCCAATAATTTGCTGCCAGAGGCGGCATGTAATGGTGGCATATGCCCATTTTGGTGTGGATGCATGAGGTTGATATGGGAAGACCAAATATCAATTTCTACCCCTTTGTAAAAGGTCAACAGCATTGCCCCACTAATTCCTGTTATTGTTCCAATTACCTTGGCCCTTCCGGCTGCTGCTCCCAAGTTTAGTTTTTCCAAACTGTAAAATCACACAGCTAAATTAAAGTGCTATATATGAATAGGGAGTGCCAAAAGTAGCTTTACTTTCCTACGAGCAGTCCTCCATGTAATGACTTAATATTGACCAAAATTGTTATAAGTAGGGAATTCCAAATGTGACTTTCATTTCGACCAATGACACCATCATTTAATTTTTTGTGCTCCCCCGTTTCTAACGCTTTCGTTTTTGTGCATGGCTTATTTTTGTAGTTTGTTTAGTTTTTTCTTTTGCAGGGCTTCCTTTTTTTCGGGATGCAGGAGGAGCTCCGGCAGCCGAGGTGGTCTTCAATGGTTGTTTGGTTGTGCTGATTTATTTTATGGGCACCCATTATGAGGTGGGTGGTGATTATCTCAGTTATTGTTCCCATATCAGTTTAGTTTTTTGAAAGTGGTTTAATTTCCAAGTCTCTTCAAGACAAAACAATATTATTGTTGGTTTTTGCTTATTTTTGGGTAGTTTTGGCAATAGTATGTTGATGATTTTTTCGTTTTGGATTGTATCACTTTTGTTATTGTTTTAGGTTTTGGGTATTTTTTGTGTCTTGCTTTGTCAAGTGAAATAAGTGATGATTTACTCAAGTCTCTCTCACTTCTTTCTTTCTTAAGGTGTGTTTGGTTAATGGGGTAAAAATAGGATATAAATTTTTATGGATGAGTTCTATATGTAAAATTATATATGAATCTTATTCATAGAAAATTTACTCTCATTTTTACTCCCCAACCAAACATAACCTTAAAGTTAAACATCATTTATTTATCCTAAAAAATATAATATTAATTCTTATATGGGCGCGAGTCATACTAATAGTTTTGATGCAAATTGAAATATAAATTTGGTTAAAATTCACTTGTTAAATCAGCGTGGAATATCCTAGGTGTATAAAGATATAGAGCGCTTGCACAAAAGGAGACAAAAATTGAGTTGTTATCATATAAATAAAAAGAAGTTGGAGTGTAATTTACTCAACAAATCAATCAATTAAAACTAACACTACAAGAAATTTATTTATAAAAGAACACTTAATTTTAAGTATACGAAAAAGTGTTCCTTATACACACATAAATAACACTTTTTTTTAAATGTGTTGCTTTCAATATCGCAAAAGTTACACTTTTTAAGTTAACGCGTCACTTTTTGCTATATCATATCTGCCAATTGTCAAAAACAATATTTTTTAACAAAATGGTATATTTGTAAGCTAATGCATTATTTTTTATAGTATTGCTATGACAAGTGTGACCAATTATTTAAGGCAATACTTTTGAGGAGAAGATAATATTTTTTATATAAGACAACACATTTAAAAAAGTGTTATCTATATGTACAAAAAGTAACACTTTTCATATGTTCCCAAAAAATAAGTATTGTTTTAGACTAAATTTCTTGTAGTGTAAGGTTTTAATTCTTAAAACTTTATTTTATTAAATCAGTTTTAGATGTTGATTCATCTTTATTTGATTATGCTCTACATACTTACGGTTTGAATCAATGTGTCAAACTCTATCATGTGTAGGTGTAAAGAATAAAATAAAATGAATTCAAAAGTCTAAAAATATGTGTTGATAGATTGGACAAAAGAAAGATGTTGTGTCTTTCAATAACCAAAGCATAAAGTAATTTTGCATTCATTAATGAAACTTTTTAAAATGATAAAGGCATAAAATAAGATAAAGTAAATGTAAGTGATCGATGATGAGTACCCGGAGGTAATGGCCATGATGAAGGTGATGGCTGGAGCAAGGTTCATGATGGCCAACACAAACGTTGCCGGCAACAAAACCAGTGCCGCGAAGTAGAAGTTCAGAAATAAACTTGCGCTGGAACATTATTACATCATGTCAGCATAATGTTAATACCATTGACAATATAGATGGCGTAAAACACTTATTTATGGCCAAAAAGTTGAAGAATTTATGTAGCACGCATACCCAAACAATCCACAAAGAAATTCCATAAAAAGCACCCTCCGAGTAATTTTTGGTCTCTTCTTCCTGTATGGCAGGGAAAAAAAACATTTTGGAATAGTTAATCTGTTATTGCACGTCTTATGTTCACGAAAGCTATAATATGCGTCTCTTCTAAGATATATTAGGCGAAGAGTGGTGCAAATATTTAGTCATATTTATAAAGTGTGGTTAAATTTATTTATTATATTTTTCACTATATTTAACCATAGTTTGTAAGTATTACTAAATGTCTAATGTGCAGTACTTCAAATTTCATCTGAAGTTGCTAAATATTTAGATGCGATGGGTTAATAATATCCAATAGTAATAAGATGAAGTATAATATATATGCATGCGTGGCTATTTTGTTTTTCATTTTTATTTTTTCGATAAAACAAGTATGACATCCAACAATTCAACATCTACACAAAGCAGCTTCTAGGAAACATGACACCTAAACAATCTTAGCAGATAACAGCAAGACTTAAGAGAACACCTGCACCGCATGCAATAGCACAGCCATCCGCAATTCAGCTTATTAAACCACCAGCCAACACACCCACACTCTGAACTAATGGTGGATAAGCGTGCATGACTGTAACTAATTAATGCTAATGGTGATGTGATGATGATAAATGTGTACATGTGACTTGAAAATTTGTATAGTAAAATATTTTCGAGTCATATAAGATTTTCACAGGTATTTTTGCATGCGTGAATTAAACTTTTAAGTAGTGAAAGTTTAAATTTTAAAAAAATTAATTATGTAGCATTCTAATTGTGATAAACTAACTGCAAGGTTAGTTATACGTATGAAAATAATTTGATTGAAAAAAAGTAGGATTTAAATTTTTCATGTGATCGTCCAATTAATTTCTCTTATTTGTATAATTTTTAAAACAAATGTAAGAGTTAAATTTATTTCATTAATATGATAATATATGTCATTAAATGATATTATAAAATAACTTTATGTTTTCCGTACATCAAAATTAGGCTTACAAAAAAAGGAGAGATTTTCACTTATCTAATGAGAATTAATATGTGAACATGTTCTTGTATATATAATTCCTACAAGATATATTTAACATGGTAAATAGTGCAGAAGCAAAAGAAGCTGCAAAGCAAATTATAATAAACCTATCAAAGATGAGAGCAAGGAGGATAGTGAAGGCCGATGCAAAAGCGAGGCGGTAGGCGGTAGCTACCCTCATGCTCATTCCGTCACTTATGGCGATCTTGTAGAACACATTGACCGCAGCAAATGAAATCTGCACAAACACCATTAGCATGGCCGGTTTCAACCCTTGCAATACATTACATAAGTCGTTCATCTTGCACAGTTTGGGAGTTGAAACCGAATAGGAAATAGAAAGATAAGAGTTGTGGAAAGTTTAGCTCGGCAATGGTATATTTATATGGAGAATGAATATTCGGATTCCAAGCAGTGCTTACGTTCTCTAAGCACCGTTTGTATGCTACTGCACTGAAAGAGGCACGCACACTTATATTTATACAAATCAGAAAGAGTAATGTTTGATACACAGAAAATTACATAATAAATATACACTATATATCTTATCATTATTGATGAGTGAGTGAGATGAGTGTGATTGCATATCATATCTAATAGTAATAAAATTTATGGTGTGCATTTATTATATAATTTTATTATACACTAAATATTATTCAATTAAAAAATGATCCTTATGCAAATATTTTAATAGAAAGAAAGAATAGAGACGTACTCATGTGCGAATAAATCACATCCACACATTATAAAACTTTATGGAAGTTTTGTCGAATTCTTTTATCATTGCTAGCTCCACCGACTAGGGTTTGTTTGGTATGTTAGATAGGATAAGATTAATGATATAAGATTTGATAGGTTAAAGTATGATAATATAAGGCTTGATAAATTTTTATAGTATTTGATGTAATACCGTATAAGATATCATATTTTATATTTAATAATATTATCATTTATTTATAAATAATTTTAATTAAATATTAAATAAATAGAATTTTTATTAACGATTTAAATATAATTTTAAATATCATATTTATGTAAACATTTATTAATTAAAATTTAATTTATTTTAAATACTATTATTTATTTCAATATTTTATAATTATTTATTATTTCAATAAATTATATAAATATTAAATAACTCTTATATATTTTAATATTTTTTATTTTTAATTATAATTATTTAAATTTTAATTTTAAAATAAATATTAACTCAAATATTTTTATTATTGATCCTTTATTTTATATATTATATATTATTTATATTTATTTTAAATATTTTTTCTATTTAATATTTTTTTATTTAATATTGATTAATTATAATTACTTTTTTATTTTTATTGTATATAGCTAGATTGATATCATATATTATTTATTAACAATATTTATTTATTATGAAATAATTTTATTTATAAATTTTTACTTATTATTATTTATTTAAAAATTATTTTATTTTAATAAAATATTAAAAAATAAAAATAACCTTATATGTTAAATGCTAATCATGCTTAATATGTCTCATGTTGTATTAAGTTATATAACATTTTAATATATAAAGGAATTATGATATATAAACTTATACAATATATTATCTATGCTAAATAACGTATAAAAATATAGCATATAGTATAAACTTATACTATTATGTCTAATATAGCATATAAACATACCCTAAGTTGGGTCATTCATGTAGACAGAGAGTGGAAGACATACTGGACCACATGAAGATATACTTTTAAAGGATTCAATTAAATAATAAACTCTAGGACCCATATATATATGCATATATTTGGCAAAGACATTCTTTGGCATGTTAGAACAAGTGGCGCAACCCATATAAATTATTGCTGAAATAAAATTTTTTAATAAATGATATAATAATAAACTCAAATGGATTTAAATTATACGGAACTCTTTGAAATTAGATAGCGTTACACATAATAGTACTCTATTTGTCATATGTCTACACTGGTGCCGAGTGTTGTGAACAGAGGTGTTTGATGTTACTTGCATCAAAATATGTGGGTATTATGTACAATATAAATTTAATTTTGACGTATTGAGGTTTTATACTCTTATATAATTAAAATATTTTATTATTATATTATTATCTCTTAAGTAGTAGGTGAAGAAATCAACTATCATGTCATTACAAAAAAATTTGAGTATTTTTAATAATTAAGTGTCAATAAATGTATTGTTAAAAAAATAATTTTAACATGAAGTGATTGCTGAAAATAGTTATAAACTTTTTTTAGAATTTAGAACATGTTTAGAAAAGATGCAAGATTAAAGTTATTTTAATAATCAATTATTTATATGTACAATCCCTTTTTAATATAATTAATTATTTGATAATCAATTTATGTTTGGAGACTTCAATTGAAAAGTGATTTTAAGTTTTTTTTTTTTGTTTGGATTGTTAAAAAATAATTATTTTTTATGATGAATTATTAAAATGGGTAAAACTTAAATAGAGAGATATGATTGTTGAGGATAGATTTGGCAATTGTATGTTATTGATATTTCAGCTTATAATCAAAATGCCCAAAATATAGCTTCAACTGTTTTCAACCAAAACAACTCTTCTTCCAACCCAAAA
Source organism: Dalbergia oliveri (assembly GCA_030441495.1). NCBI lineage: Eukaryota > Viridiplantae > Streptophyta > Magnoliopsida > Fabales > Fabaceae > Dalbergia > Dalbergia oliveri. The sequence goes on along the minus strand of JAMLFY010000002.1, from coordinate 40,829,178 downwards.
ATGCTTGATTTCGAAACCAAAAACAACCCAAACAAGATTATTTTTTTAAACAGCCTTTTTTTTCCTTTTTGAGAAAAAAATTGTTTCCTTAGCTTTCCTAGAGATGCACTTAATAATTATCAATAAAAACTTACAAATATTTTCAACGAGCACTGTATGTCAAAATTATTTTTTTTCTTTGTAATATTTTTATTGACATTTTTAATATTTGAATTGTTAAAAATAGTTATTTTTCCTGTAGTGCAACTGATGTGGTAATTGTGTAAAATACTTTTACACAAAATTTAAGGAGGGGCTAATATATGCAAGTGAAGGAGAGTATGGTGTATAATATTTTACCAACCTCACCTTAAGGAACGTCTTGACTCAACTCGAATTGAACTTATGTCCTTCTACAAATGTGAAATTCAATCTCTCTCTTCCGTGTATTCCATTTCCTTTTTTAATTGTTATTTCATTCTGCACTTTCTTCTTCATTAGAGTAATTAACATGTAGCGGCCTCGTGTTTTAATTTGTCGATCCCACAGAAAGCTTAAAAAACTTGCCAATAATGGGTTGTTGAAAAAGTTCAGTGAGTCTGAGAGTATCCCATTCCTCATCAACAGATCTTGTCGCCCACAATAGCACTTAGTGGAGATCACCGATGGATATCTATTCCTTTCGGCCACACTGTCCAACGCCCACAGAGAGAATCGAACAAGCTAACAAATCCAGATCAAACAACAAAAGCTAGCAATAGAGGAAGTGCAACGAAAAACATGCCGTTGTCGTCTGTTTGTGGCATATATAAATATAAGTACAATTAAACTTCTTCTTATATGCAAGCAAAGCAACGGTCAGCACTTAAATGTTCTCATGTGCCTTCACTACTTCATCAGGTCCTGTTGTGCATTATATATGTAAGTGGGGTGAGGGGGCTACGCACCAAGTGCAGCTGAGTGTATGTGAGGAAGATGGAAAATGAATGCCACTTCTCAACCTTTTTTTATGGTTTCATTGATAGTGGGGTGTAAAATAAAAATAAAAATAAAAATAGTAGTTCCACTTGTCCCGTGGCCGTACGTACAGAATTGATGCTGTGTTCATTCCAAATTTGGAGTTTTATTTCTTACCCATGTCAAACTTTCTAGAGCTTGTGGTGGAAACAGAATTTAATCATATATAGCTTATTTATTTATTCTTTCCTTCATCTTTTTCCTAGCGTGGGAGATATCTTAATCCCTCTTGCTTGTACTTCATTTGTCTGCAATATTAATGAATTTCCTATATCTATGTCTAAAAAAGGGGGTTTCCTATTAGGATTGGATTGCTGGTTTCATCAGAATTGAGAACTATAGGGTAGAGACTAATTAAGTCGATTCCTTATTTTCCCTTTTTATGTATTGCTTCTCTATTTGTCTATTCACGCTTCCTTCATCTTTAAACACTGGAATATGTGATGTACGTGTGACTTCTTCTGGTGAATCTGTACTACATCTTTGCTTAGTATATAGGTTCTTACTCATGAACTTTAACTTGTACTGTACCAATCATATTAGAAGAACACTATACACTATATATAACAAAGCAAAATTTCTCACAAAAAAGATTCCAAATTTCTCAGATTTTCCTAATCTTTCACTCAGTGCTCCAGCCAGTGTGTTATTCTTTTAATTCGTTAATTGAAACGGCCTAGATCAACGAAAATCTGTTAAAGTATTGTAGCTTGTATTGTGTTTTAAGTAAAATATGAAAATAGACAGGTTCCTCAAGTCACAACACGTTGATCATACTATATTGTTGATTAAAAAAAAAAAATCAAAGTCATGAGTTATTTTAATTTAATTTATATATATATATATATATATATATATATATATATATATATATATATTTTGACATCGTGCAAATACTTTATAAACATGAAACGTCTACTGTACTCTCACTTAACCCTTATTTTACTTGTCTAAAATGTGCATATTCTAACACTAGAATAAAAGATCAACAGCCATTGCTTGAAAATGCAACAAATTCCACCTATTCATTTTAACTTGTCCTTCTCCCAGGCACCTGTAGAGTTCAAATTAAATAGTCAACTAGTCCTAATATCTGCTTGCCTTACCTTTTTTTTTTCATAAAAAGAAAAGATAGTTAAGTTTATTAAGATCTGCAACTCATAACACAAAATAAAGGCATATGGTGGAGTGTGTGGCTAGTTAGCCGTCTACAACTTGCAAGAGATCAGCTATAAAAGTCGAGAATCCTCTTTCCTGTAGCTAATAATTTATATGTTTATCAGTAGGTAAAGGAGCTAGCCAACATTGAGGCTATAAGAAAAGAAAATACTTTGGATTATTTATGAAGAGGTGTAAATTGTATTTGTTTATTTATACAAAAATAATAATCAAGTCATGATGCCAAGACGTTGTTTGGTTCACCAATCATGGCGAGATTTTCCAAGCCAGATATTTTAATTAGACCTCTAATATATGCTTGAAAGAGCTCAAGAGGAAATTGAACGCAAACTTATATAAAACATACAAACTCAATTCAACTAAAGATGCCAACGCGAGGGAGTACACAAGGGTAGGGAATTAAGCTTTGCAACCTAACAATGTGGCACTTTTTAGTACATAGAATAAGTAATCATTCTAAAACATAATAATCCCATAATCAAGATTATTCTATAATCTAACTATGTAAAAATGCTCCTGCATCACATCATCATCATATATATATATATATATATTATGGTGAATTAATCTGTAGCCATTAAGCCATTCATTGATGGGATAAAAATAATTGAATAAACCATGGAACAAGCATATTGGCAACTGGAAATGGACAAGGCACCCCTGCCTCATCATATCATCTGCGTCCTCAGCATTAATTAGGAATTTTCAACTATATATCTTTGAAGGGCACTTTCTTCTTTGCCTTTATTGTGAATACTGAATACCATGTCCTTCCGTCCATGTTTTTGACAAATCGTCATGATCCCATTAAAAATTTCCAGGTAGCACAGCTTGTCTGGTTTTGCTGATATATGTTCGTGTTTATCATGAGCTATCAACATAACAACAACCTCGTAACTTCGGAATCCCCGGTGATTTCTGATGGTACTGACAGATGATGATGAGTCATATTCTGCATTTCTTTGCTCTTACCCCACAGCACCATGTATAGGCCACACACAATTAGCACCGCTCCAAGCACACTATATACAAAACAAACCCAAAGTAAATTAAAATTAAATCATGAATACACAAAAAGAAAAAAAAAATCATCAACACACACACACATATATATTGCTATTTAATTAGGTGAAAGGTTTAATATGGATAGTTATAGTTATACCTTCCTAAATATAAGTTCTCATCCAACATCAATGATGCGGCGACAGCCACAATCACAAGCTGCAGAGGGTAGAAAACAGACGCATATAGAGGACCTCTCACACTTATGCACCATGCAATGGCCATAATCACTATCCCAGAGATCACAACACCCTGCAATAACAAGTTATGTGAAATTTTTTTATTATTCATAATTCGTATATTCATCTAGTTCACTAGCTAGTCACATGTTGATTTTTTAACATACCGAATAAACCACAGTTAGGAGCCTGATATTCCAACCCAGCTTCCATTGGCTCCAATCCCTCTCAACACAAAATGCAAAAACAGTGGATTGTATTGCTCCCATTGCTGACATCAAAGCTGTGTTTGAGTATTGGCTCGGGTATTCTTCATTCATCTTTGCCTGTGCCATGTAAAGTGATTGGGGAAATCAAATTACAGCTTTATGGGAGACGATGTTAGGGATAGAATCTTGTAAATAACTAAATATGGATACAATTTTAGATAAACTCAACAAAAACGAATCCCACCAATTTTATAATTACTTCTTTTTAGGTTCTATCAATTTTATTATGATTATGTTCAAGTATGAAGTATTAAATTTATATTTGTATTTATTATAAATACATACGCAAATAATTTTAAATGTGCACACAAATTAAAAAGATAATTAAAAAAATCTCAATATTAGCTTCATTTATAACTATCCTTAATATTAACTATTTTTGTTCTTTAATAACAGGATATAATTGAAAAAAATAATACATATTATTTAAAATTCTTAAATGCACAATTATTTATGAAAAAATGAAAATTTAACATTGAACAATTATTTTTAATCGTGCGTAGTACGTAGTTATTAAACATAGTAGTTAACAATGTATGCTCCCAATCAGAGGCGGAGGAAGGGGCTGGCCCCCAAAATTTTATACATTTATATAATTATATATATTTTATATTATATCTCCCTTAAAAATTGTTATATTTATACATAATATGCATAATAAATGATAAAAGTTTTTTTGATATGGTAGCATATATGGTATAAAAGTATAAAAATATAAATGTTTCTAGAATATATTTTTTAAGATTTGTCTCTTATTAATTCATTTTATCTACTTAGTGAAGTTTCTACTTATTAATTAGTTATTTATGATTCGATACTCTATTTTGATATTAATAATACATTGATACACATATTTTTTTTATGTTGAACCTAATAAATGTTTAAGAAGAAAATTATTGACTCTTTTATTAAGAAAAATAAATGATGAAATAAATCTTAATTTATTAATAATATGTATGAAAAATATTGTATAATGACTTTTTTTATACTTTTTATATAATAATTTATTTTATTTTATATTAACTAACTTGGCCCACTCCTCCAAAATTTTTGGCCCCACCACTACTCCCCAATTGTATATACTTTTCAAGTTTCAAATAAATGAAGTGTAAAAAATGGGAAGCTAAGAAGGAGTTAGTGAACAAGTACGTTAGTTTTGGCCTTAACAGGAAGAAGAAAGAAAAAAAAAATGTAGTTAACCTGAATGATCAGCCACAAAGAGAAAGAGAAGCAGCTTGCAATGGCACATAGAACTCCCAACAATGCACTGGCAGAGTCAGCTTGAGGTGGTGCCAGGTGTCCTTCATGGTTCTGATGTGGATGCAAAAGGTTGATGTGAAAAGGCCAAATATCAATTTCAACCCCTTTGTAAAAGCTCAACACCATTGCCCCACCAATTCCAATTATAGTTCCTAACACCTTGGCCTTTCCTGATGCTGCTCCCAGTTTCAAATTTTCCAACCTACGAACATTGAGCGTGAATTAAACAAAAGCAACAAAACTCGGAGTGCAAAATTAAAGTAACTTTAATTTCCACTAATAACTATCATTTAATTAATATGTATTCTCCCACATATGGCCTGACTAAGCATAGCTTTGCTGAAAGATAATTTTGTTAATTTACATCTTTAATTAAAATTCGATATATATACTATCAGTTACGTTTTTTAATACTTTAATTACTCTTTATTTTAGTGATATAGGCGCACGATTATTGTAATGAAAAACTGCACCATAGGTGCGCGATATGAAAATGAACAAAAGACTCAAACTCGGATGCAATGTAATATTTAAAAATGTCTAGATCAACTTAAAAATTTAAGGGACCAAATTGAAAAATGTTTACAATTTAATTGGACATGATAAACGTTGTTATCAATTATTAACAATATTTAAAACAAGGAGCTTTTTTTATTAATACATTTTTAGGAGAATAAAATTACCACACACGCACTTAATTGGATTCTACGATATATCATTGAGTCAAGTCCATAGTAATGAACATTTTTCAAAAGCAAATTAAGTCTAGTGTGGGTATGATGAGGACACTTACCCGCAGGAAAAGGCCATGATAAAGGTGACAGCAGGAATAAGGTTGTTGATGGCGGACACAAAGGTTGTTGACGTCAAAGCCAGGGCCTCAAAGTATAGATTTAGAAATAAAGTTTGACTGTAATAGCATTGCATAAACATATCAGCTTTGTTAATTAATCACCGAATATGCACGTACACACACCCCATTTTCATACGTGCACCATAACACTTGTGGTATGGGAAAATAAAGGTTAAGAATGTACTTTGCACGTACCCAAATAATCCACAGAGAAATCCCATAAAAAGAAACCTCCAAGTTATTCTTGGTCTTTTATTCCTGTCACAGGGAAAAGCAACACCAATTTGGCCAAGTTAATCTATAGTCCAAGTCTAAATTTCAAAGAAGCTATGATCTTGGGTTTCTCTTCCTAATAGCTGTTAGGTTTCGCCCATGCAAATTCATCAAAAGGGAAGCTTCCGGCTAGACAATGTTGAAATATTTGTGAGATTGAAGAAATTGAGGGTTTTCTAAAATCATTTTGAAATTAAATTTGACTCTTATCATCAATCGACCTGGTGACCAATTGTTGTGTATGGTCTTTTTTAAGTTGGTCTTCTTACACAAGTACATTTTATTACACGAAGAAGTGATGTAATTTGTCAACAATTAATTAATTTATTTTGACATTCAAAAAATGATAATAAAGTAGAAGTTAAATGAGATATTCATATTTTGGATATCAAAATAGTGTTGCTCGTATAAAATTAAAAGCAAAATTAAGAATAAAGCTGCATATTAATTAATGAATCACCAACGTAACCTTTCAAGAACAAGCGCAAGGGGAAGGGTGAATGCCGCAGCAAAAATGATGCGATAGGCAATGCCTACCCAAACGCTCATTCCATCATTTAAGGCAAGCTTGAAGAGCACATTGCCAGCGGCAAATGCAATCTGCACCCCCACCATTAGCGTGGGTGGTTTCCACCAATGCAGCGCTTCCCACGTATCTTTCATATTTCAAGTTATTGTGCCGCCGCAATTAATTGAGGTACGGATGAAGAGGATTCCCCTATATATATATAGGGAAGTTAATTAAATTTGAATCAAACTCTTCCCATGCAAGCTTTCGCAGGTGTATCAATTAGCAGCCCCTAACAAGATGATTTTCGGCATGCGGAACAGAAATCTCCCCTGTATCATGTCTAGGTTCTGAATAGATCTTATCAATTCCACGTCACTGTTTACGTACTAATGCCGAAGAAGCATGCACACTTTCTTTGACATGTAGTTAATGTGGCAAAGTTTAATTAAGTAATTATGGTCAAGATCGTCGGAGATCCGGAAAAAAAAAAACAGTTCCAAGTCAAGAAGAATAATGACATTTATATGCTATTTAGTATTAATTTTACGTCATATTTTTATAAAATAAGAAATACATATCTCAGTATTTATATTTCTTATTATCGTTTATTTTCTAAAATTAAAAAGCATAAAAATGCTAAAAAGATTATGGCGTACAATATTATTGCTTATATGTCAATCAGGACAACTTGACAATTGGCATGTGCTAGCCAGATGTCATATTTGCAATGTGAATCATTTGTTTTCAAATCATTTTTTTTCTCTATCTTATCAACTATTTTTATCACCTAAAAGATAAATAATATATATTTAACAACTAATTTAACATTTTTAAATGTTTTTAAATACTTATCTTCTTGTGACAAGGGTGATTGATAGGATGAAGAGCCACCTAATATAATTCTGGAATAAAAGATTTGCGGCCGTCGTATTTGACCCGAGCGAGACAGTTGAACAGATTCAGTTGCATGGTGAGCACTCGGCCACTTGCTTAATCATGTAGGATCCTACTGCTATGCCTCATCAGCGTTGTTGAAAATGTAGTTGCTTGGAGTTCGTTTTTGGTTTTTATAGCTCTGTAGACATCGATCGGTTTGCTTGACTTCACAAATATGAAATTTCCATCTCTAATACATCGTTTTTAGCTTCAATTTGCCATTTGTATATGCAGTCGGTTGGTTGTAGCAAATAGGACGTGATTTTTTTTTTAATCAGTATTTTAATTAAAAAAAATATTTTTCCTGTATTTTAATATTTAAAAATAATCAATTTTTTAAAAATTCTGTTTTTTATTTTTTAGAAGCTAAAAAGGAATAGTTTCTAAAAAAAAAAATTTATTTTCAATTGTTTTAGTTATATATAAAGTTTAAATTTAATAATTATTTTTTCAAAAGCTGAAACATACACACCCACACCATATAAAATTGAACATATTATTTGTTTTAAAATAGTATTGCATTTAGTAATTTAAGAATTATCCGTTTTAACTGATGTAGAGCCTAATTCGACTTTTCCTTTTGCCCATCAATCTAACCTATAGTTTCACAATAAATAAATTCTCTAAAGTAAAAATCCTTCTAAAATGAATGCCTTCTCACCATTGAATCAATTTATGTGTCCCATACATCATGCACTATTGGTCAGAAGATGGGAACCGTTGATGTTAAAAGTTTTCATACAATAATTTGATATCATAAACCCACACAATTTTACCCAAGATCTTTCTCAACACACTAACAAACATAATAAAATAAGGAAGAAGAATACTAACAACTCTCTATTTTTCATTCTTTCATAAACTCATAAAGCACAACACAAAAAATAGAGAGGAAGTGAAGCTTTTCAATAAGCTCATTTCATTCTTGAACCTGGAACTTGCACAGTATAGGGCTTGGCCTTTTATAGGTACATCTATGATATAAAATGATAAGAAATACAAGCATATCTTATTACATATCAAACACAATAAATACTAGTTATGTGTTGTATGAGCAGTGATGCATCCATCTTGGTGTGCTACATGTTGATCAACAATATAGAAGGTTCAATTTCAAAGAAGCATGGTTAGCATTTATTTCAATAATAGAAAAAGTTAATGCTTGGTTAAGTGTTTCAAAGAACCCCCTTACTTATAAGGGATTATCATTTTAGAGGTTTAAATCCAATTTCGCAGCATCAAATGAACAACACTTAAAAAAACATTTGAATACTTAGAACCAAAAAAGATATGTATACGTGAAACAATCAACTAATTTTATAAGGGTTTTGCTAATCAGTATCTTAAGGTTTCCAATGGTGAAAACTTTTGATGTTCTCAATATATGAAATGTATTGATAGCTTAAAAATTCTTTTTGTTTCAATAAAATATTTTTACCGTGGAAACCTTAACTAGTGCCCTTAATTAAGGCATTGATTAGTAAAATCCATTTTATAGTAGTTTATGGAGTCTTTTAAGAATACTTGTAAAGAAAGTATAACATAATCATTAAAAATAAACCTTAAAATTTCTAATATGAAATATTCTTATTTTTATTCCTTAGTAAACTTTTCAACTATTTATTAGCAAAATTTATTCTTACGCTGGTTTGACTGTGATAAATTGATTAAAAATTCTCACATCCTGACCCGGACACGTGTGCTTAATTAGAATTTAGGGGGTTACTATTGATGATTGTAAAATACGACTACAACTAAAACATCTATTATATTGATATGATTGTAAATTTAGGGGGTTACAATCATCAATATAATAGTTGTAGATACAATTTTTTAAATTGAATCGATTTTATCATTTAAAATACAAACGCTAATAGAGAAACTATTGAGTTGCCAGTCCCGCGAACCTATCACTTATGCAGGACGGAATTGACTCGGATACTCAACTCCATTCACAGAGAGATTCTTCCTTACTCCTAGAGCAAGAATTTTTCCCCCTCCTAAAACCTGGCTTTATTGTAGGATTTCTGCATTTGTGCATTTTTTCACATAGGTCTCGCATCACGATGTAAAGATGATAACATAATCTGGAACACCTCCAGGACCAGAAAAATTCTTAAGTGAACATAATTCTAATGCCTCATTTTAACACACACAATAAAATTGGTAGGACTTAGAAGTAAATGAATATATCATAAATAAAGTTGGTGAGTCCCACTTTTATTGTGAGTTTGTGTAAGGATGGGGTGTTGGAATTGTGCCCATACAAGAACTTCTCCCGAGAGCATGTGAGAATTTTTCCTATTCATACTGAGTATCGTATATAATTCATCTGATCTATCTAACATTGTACAGGCCAGGCCTCCTTCCGGTAATTCTCAACGTCATTCACTTCATGTGTGTTCACCTTTTGGCTTTGCAACAATATTGCCCTTACTATTGGCCGGTATCAATTTTGTAGCTGCAATCACTTTTGTCATGATCTTTTCTCAAGGACATGATGACAACAACCTCATGGGCTTCAAATTCTTCTTGGGTGATTTCTGATGGCATCAAGTGATTCGTTTCTTTGCTCTTACCCCACAGCACCGGGTACAAGCCACACACGATTAGCACTGCTCCAATTACGCTAAACATGTGCAAAAAAATAAATCAAAGCAGCGTAAGTAATTAATACACGTACGTTGCCAACAATATTCTTCTTTCGATACAAAAGAAACCTTTCTCAAATTGTAAATGAAATAGGTCTAATATACCTTCCTACGTACGTACGTATAGGTTCTCATCAAACATGAAGGAACAAGCAAGAGCCACAACCACAAGGGCAAGAGGGTTGAAAGCGGATGTATAATTTGGGCCTCTCATCCGTACACACCTTGCAGTGACAATAATCACTAGTCCATTGGCCACAAGTCCCTGCAACAACATTTTATTAGTTTCGAATTTCATTATATTGGCATAATATTAGAGTATTAGCTAAGTTCACCATGCACGGACTTCCAATTGTGAAATCAGCATACCGAATAAACCGCAGTTAGAAGTCTAACACTCCAACCCAACTTCCATTGGCTCCAATCCCTCTCAAGACCAAGGGCAAAGGCAGTGGATTGTATTGCCGCCATCAAGGACATCAACGCTGAACTCGAGTGATGGATTGGGTATTCTTTGCTCATCTTAGCCTGTGGAATGTAATTGTTAGAAATAATTGAGATCAATTTAGGTTGATATTAGTTTGATATGTTTTGATTTTATATTTGGCCTATAAATTGGCACACCTATAACACATAAATTATTAAGCTATTTTTTATTCTGACAGGCGAAAATAGAATCCAAGTCCAACTACAGTACTATTGGCACATGATATAAAACGCCTCACCCCTGCCACATGTTGTAAAATAAATTTAATTAGCTTGTGACATTAATTGATTCTTTTCTTAACATATATTAATAATTAAATTAATTTGTTATAACTGTGTTATCCTGAAAGTTAAAAAAATGATAAAGAACCTTCCTGCCAAAGGTAATTTGTTATTTTAACTTACTTTTATATTTTGAAAAAATGATTAACAATACGAAAAGATAAAGATATTCAGGGAGGACACACCAATTCTAAAACCAAGGTGAAGCGAAGGATTGCTATTTTAATACCTAAAACGAGTGCTAATTATACCTATTCATTACCTTTAAATGTGATGAATAGTTAGAAGTTATAACCACTATCACATCCAATGATAATGAAATGAATGTCTCAATTATACCCCCAATTTTGGGATGTTGAAATAGCACTTTTACTTAAGCCAATTACATTTCCTTTGTTAAGAAAATTCTCTTTCTTCCTTACACATTATCTCTACTTGCATGATTGGTTACACACACTTACATGTCAATTTATTACCAGAGAATACTTAGGTATACCGAGGAAAGAGAGAACACTTGTTTTGATCTATTTATTAATTGACACATAAATTTTGCGGGTTATTATTATTTTCCACCCCCTTAAATTTTTAATGCAATAGCTAATTTATTAATCACTAAATAAATTAGAGCAAATATTTATCTTGCTCTAAGAGGACTTAGAATTTCTCTTATTTTGAATGATAAAAAACTAATTTTGTCGTGAAGCATGAGGTTATCAGAAATGCTATTTGCACATTAAAAAAAAATATTCCATTGAGATTTCTATTTAATCATTCTTGGTTATGCTAATGGTTTTCACTCATTTTACTTTTTTTTATCACATCTAAGGGTGATAAAATAGATATCTCATTTAGAGAAATAGCACTACTTTCATGGTTATATTTTTTTATGAGATTTTTCAAAAGATTTAAACAGATAATAATAAAGTCTGATTCTAACTTTATAATTAAATAATTCAAAATTATAATTTTATTGAAAATTTATTTAAAAGATTATTTATGATTAAGAATATTTGTAACATAGAGAAAATAATAATATATTAATAGTTCTAAATTTTAATTAATATCATATAAAAAATCATACCATACATTATATAATATTAAAAATTTAACGTGTTTTAATTATACTAACAACTTATCCTATCATTTACACCAAAAGGCCAATAAGCCTTACTTTAAGATATAAACGTACTTGTAAAACAACAGGAAGTTTGTATACCTGAATGATGAGCCATATAGCATAGCTGAAGCAGCTTCCAATACCACACAAGACACCCAGCAATTTACTGCCAGAGCCAGCATATATGCAATGTTGCTACATGGCCATTATGATGCCAAAGACTGATGTGGAAGGTCCAAATATTAATATCTGCCCCTTTAAGAAAGATTAGCGCCATTGACCCCGCAATACCTATCACCGTCCCAAACACCTTGGCCTTTCCTGGTGCGGTTCGCATATTAAACTTTTCGAAGCTATATAAGTTTAAAATTAGAATTAATGCAACTATATATGCAATTTCAGTAATAAATAAATAAACTAACCATGTATAGTATTCGAAAAGAAAAGCATATAGTGAAGTATTAGTGATGGAGATACTACTGATGGCTTGTGAGTTACGTACCCGCAGACGGTGGCCAAGACAAAAGTGAGTGCAGGAACGAGGTTATAATCCGCGGTAGCAAATGTTGCCGATACCAAGGCCAAAGCATTGAAACATAGGTTTTGGTACATACTTCCTCTATGTATATTTTTCACATAAAACATATGTTAAGTTATCGCAATCATTATGCTTAATTTTAGTGAGCAATTTAACATAATACATGCCACACAATAAAACAACAACAGCAACAAGAATACGAAACAAAAGCTAAGGCAAATGGGGGGAAGACTGAAGATTTATATCAAGTATCAACCATACCCAAACAGGCCGCCAAAAAATGACATGAGTAGCACCTTCCCTCTCAGCTTTGGTCTGTTCTTTCTGTTTCATATAATAGAAAAGAGTGAAAGGAAAAAAAAAAAAAAAAAAAAAAGAAGAAAAGAAAACATCATGTTTTTAGGAATAACATAATGCTGAACTGGGTATAACAACATCAAATTAAGTTGTTGTAGTAACAAAAGAAAAAGCTAAGGGGTGATGGATGGACCTTTCAAAGATTAGATCAACAAGAGAGAGAGTGAAAGCAGTTGGGAACATGAGGCGGTAGGCAGTAATAACACTAATGCTCATTCCACCATTAACGGCGAGTTTGATCACACTCACAGAAGCATATCCAATCTGCGCGCGCCATCACCATCAGCAGGGCAGGCTTCAGCCCTTTCATTTCCATATTTATGTATGCATGTATATGGTGATGTTGTAATTTGTTTTGAGATTGAGGAGGAAAAAGAGAAAGATAGGGAGAGATACATATGGTCTAGCCCAACAATGGCGTATTTAATTATATTTGTATACAGCTAAAAAGTAAATTTCAATGTTGTTAACCAATTATCCTAGCAGTCGTCTCATTATCAAGCGAAGATAATATTGAATATTTGTCACGGTCCGAATGTCAAATATATACATATATACTGTCTACCTATATTAAATAATCAGGAGGATTAACAATACCTTCAATACGGGAGGACCAACGTTGCATCCTACAATTTTGAAGATCTTGATATAAAGTTGGTCTAGATTCTATAAATTATAGGATGCAATTTAAAGTGTAATACATGAGTAATTTAGATTCTCTAAAGTTAAGGAAGCACTTTAAAAGACAAATGAAATTTAATTTGTAACCAATCACTTGCTAAAAATATCAAGGGTGGTTAGAATCCCGTCTAGTCAGTATTTTCTTTTCAGTTTTACTGTAAAGTGCTTTTAAATTGAACAATAGAGGATCTTGAACTTGTGAATACTTGATGCTTGAAGTTCTATTTCATAGGCAGTAATCCAAGACGTAGCTCTGCGTAACTCAATACTATTTAACTTTCTGAAAAATATCATGTAAATTTAAATTTAATACACTATCAAAATAATGACTTCTTGATATAAGGAGTTAAGGATGTACGTTTTTTATTTTTTTAAATGGTCAGGAGGTGTTCACGCCGATAACAATAACCAATCCCCTTTAAAGTATAGGTTTAATTGTTCAGTTAGTTTGTTTAATGAATTTGGACCGATAAATTTTGATAAGCTTAATTAGGTTCTAGCTCGTAGATTTTTCTTTCTTTTAAAAAAATTCAACTAATTAAATCAGATTAGTTAGATTCGGGTGATTGGATTATAATTATTCTATGTTTAGGTCAATTAAAATGGAAAAAAAATCACTTTTTTGTTATAAAGATTCACAAACTTTAAATCTCTAAAGTTTTTTTTAATTTCATATGCATATGTAGCTTTATAACATTAATAGATATAATTAAAGTGTAGTTTATTAACTAAACACATTATATATAGACAAAATTAGAAAAATTATATATATGATCGGATTGAGTTATCAAGTTCAAATTTATAAAATCCAATACCCGAACTCATGATTATCAAGTTAATTGATTTTTTACCCAATGCCCCAAACAAATTAAATTGGCTCAGTTGGAGTTGGTTGGATTTATTAGATTGAATTGTTAAGGTGTAGAAATCACCAAAATAGATATTAGATATGTTGTTTTAGATTTTGAAAAGAGTAATTCTGAAAGTTAAGTTTTATATATAATTGAAAAAATTAAAAATTAATTTTTTTTTCAGAAGCTACTAATTTTAGCTTTTACAAAAACTGAAAACTATTTTTTAAAATTTCAATTATTTTTTAAAAATTGTTCAAATATATGAAAAATAATTTTTTTAAACAAAAAAATGATTATCAACCAAAATAATCACAAACAAACGCACCCATTGTCTCTTCTAACAATCTTTTCCATTTACGCAACAAAGAATCGAACCCATGCTGTGTATTTAAGGGACTAATCAATATACTTTGTTGACATATACAATAATTTAAGCTCAACTTAGGAAAACAATTTTTGCAGAAAGATTACATAACTCATCTCTAGTCCATTTTCTTTGATCGCTATGCCGTTTCCCCGGCAGCAAGCTCACATTCTCTTACGTTTCTTTTTCTTCATGGTTTTCCTATTAAATTACATCAGATTTGAGACCTCAAACATGTAAGCTGGATATATTTTACTTCACTCACTATTTTGGTTGTGTCTTGTGTATGGTCAATCTGTTCCTCAGTGAGATACTGAGAATCTGCTCTCACAACTATTTGCTACATTACGCACGGTACCATTGTACCAGCGATTCTTTGCATTGTTAGTGTATTAGGCTGCGCTTACATTTTATCCACTTTTAGATGAAATTAGACCTCACATGATACTTGGCCAACAATCTTGCTCTTACTATTTAGCTTTGTAGCAAATCGTAATATATTGTCGTGGACATGGCACAACACCAAGTCAAACCTTCATTCTGATGAGAACCATATATAACGGAATTAGGGTGCAGGGAAAATTCTTGCATTCACTGTGAAACTTGGACAGAAAATCCAACAATACGTACTCCAATCCACATTTAAAAACTTCATCAACACAACCATACTTATTGAAAAGGCCATATTCATAACAGAATGCATCCTTCTGAATGTAAAAGGTATAATTTTGCATGGCATTCTTATTAATCAGAATCTACTGCCAACATGTGGGTTCAAAATTTCACAGTAAACATAATGATAACCATACAAGGCATAATGTTCGGGTACAAAATCAAAAGTTTGAGCAGTTATTTGAGAATGAAATGGACAGCAGCTATTGATAATATACCAGAAAATTATCACCCGTTACTTCAGTTTGGAAAGTAGCTTTGGTGCAACCTGCATTGCAAAATTGTGATTCATTAGTATTGGAGAATGCATAAACAAACAAAACGATTCAGTGATTGTTTGA
Organism: Dalbergia oliveri; assembly: GCA_030441495.1. Classification (NCBI taxonomy): domain Eukaryota; kingdom Viridiplantae; phylum Streptophyta; class Magnoliopsida; order Fabales; family Fabaceae; genus Dalbergia; species Dalbergia oliveri. Next base: position 40,813,317 of record JAMLFY010000002.1, on the reverse strand, counting down.
CTACTGAACTGCAATACTTACACATTTGTCAATACAAGACCAATAATCAAAATATTGCCCAGTGCAGTGTTTGTGACCAGTGTCATCACCTTCAATCCTTTTAACACATGCCTGTAGCAATTTGAAGAATTACTTTTCTCTGATAAGCAAGAATCCATTTCAAGAACAAAAAAATATGGCAGGCAGAAAATAAAATTGACAATATATCTTCGCTGTTTCTAAATTATATGGTTCACAAAAACTAAGTATACATATAATGAGTCAAAATCTTAAGTACAAACGATAAACATGTTACTTCTGTCGGCTAGAACAAAGAGAAGAGAAGGAGGGAAGTAAGAGAAAGCCCCTTCTAGTGTAACCTTTTATTTAACATGGATATTAAGCATAAATCTATACCCTAATCCAACCAATGTAATTTTGATGCATTGCTTCTTGAAACCTTGCTGTTACATCAAGATATGTAGTTCACTTTGTGTCCATTCTCCAAAAGTATCTAGCAAGTAATTATCACATACTTGTGACCCATCTCCTCACTTGGAGCAGAATTTCAAAATGCACTATTAAAGAATACATCGGAGAAGCATTGTATTCTCCCCAAAATATGAAACGGAAAAAAATACAACAGAACAGAGGAAATGTACTTGGACTATCATGTCACTTATTCCTCACTCCTCAGCATAATAGTCTAGTTTCATATTATCCTGCAGACTCACGAGCTTCACTAAACTCAGAAAATAAGGTCATGCCACCTAGCCAAAGACACCTGATAACATCCCTCCAATATTTTCTTTGCTGGAGGTGCACTTCTTGTAGCTGTCTTCATTTCTTGTCTCTTGCTATGCCAACACCCGTGTTTTGCTCTAAGTGTAGAATAAATGGTCATTTCACAACCCCATCATTCTCTTTTGTACACTCACAATAGCAGGATACTCCGTTTACATGTTTTAGCAAACCATATCACATACTCAGCAAGTGTAAAGGGAGCAATAAAGCTACCCAATAACTAATAAAACCCAATTACACCATTGATAAAGCCCAAAAATAATCCACATGAGATCATAGTAATCACCAATCTACTATCAATTTCAAAAGCTGACAATTGACAAATAGAAGAAGATTGTAGTGATCACTTCAGGAAAGAACAAAGTTCAACTATTTATGATCTGGTTTACAATTCTTCACTTTAAAAAGCATACCTGATATTCAAGTAATGGTTTCACACACTTGGGTTTGCAAGACTCTTCAAGATATCTCTTCTGATCAACAGGTTCCTCATCAGCCCTAAAGCCATGTTGAAAACTAAATATTAACGAGCAGAAATAAACAGTAATGGAATGCATAAAGACCAAAATGCACATAAGCAAAAGAAATCAATACTCAGTTGAATCTATTGATGTCACAACCATGTAACAAAATCAAAACAGCCAATTTCCAAAAATATGCCACAATTTTCATAAGGCTTAATAATCTTTTTACATTCTGCCAGATCCACCAACCCCTGGCTGCCAATTATCCAATATAGATATGCTGAAATATCAGAACCTTTGAAAAATTTAGCATTGGAAATTCAGACAAAAGTCCAATTACACCAAATAAAGTTAAATGGATTCCAATCTCTTTCAGATCGCTTAAGCCTCATCTGATACTATCCACCATGTCTCACATATGTAATGAAGAATTCAACGATCAGATGTAGAAAATATAATGTGAATTCAACAAAGGATTACAGACAGATTCACACATTAACATAGGATTACAGACAGATTCACACATTAACATAACCTTTGTCGCAGAACAGATGTGCAAAAATATAATGTGAGTTCAACGAAATACCTTCCAGCAAACCATCCAACAAACAGAATTATGAACAAAATCCACAAAACTCCCAGGGCAGATTATTTTAACACTAGCATAAGCTTTAAACACAAAGAAAATATAACGGAAACATGCAACAAAGGGAAGATAAACAAGTATACCAAACCGATACAGGAGAAACTGAGTCCCGCTAAAGTGTGCTCACTAAGCCAACCAGAATCCCATCATCAGACTCATTTAAAGCATAAATATTTGCAATAGTTAAAACACAAACGCACAGAAAGAATTATCAAAATACGAACGACCATTTGCAAACAAAGTTCCCGAATATGGACTCTATAACTAGGTAGCAATGAGTGGCATCAACCTAGAACAAAAACACTTAAATCCATAGGTGCAAACAGAAGCTAAGTTCAGCAGGCTAAGCAATCCTATTATTAAAAAAAAAAAATTCTTTTGCATCAAACACAGAACCCAATATGACCAATCACTTGCTTATCAATCAGGCGCGGATAAAAGCTTGATCAGTACCGCAATCTAATTTCATACAACATCGAGAAGCAAGAAAGAAAGGAATCAACTTGCAACAAAATTTGAAAACCCCAGATCTGAGAAGAGGATAAAACAACAAACGTAGCATTGAAATAAAAAATAATAATAAAAACAGGATCTGTTGATGAGAAAGGGAAGAAAGGAATGATCTTACATTGGAGTTGGAAGCGCGGGGAGGAGTTAGGACGGAGAGAGTGCGATAGGGGCAGAGAGAGAGAGATGGGGTTGTCGTGAGCTGAGTATGGCTGCTGCTTGGGTTCTGCCGTGCATGTGTTTCGGATCAAACTGGTTTGAAACTTGAAGGGGTCAACATACTTGGATCCGGGTTCGGTCCCTTTTTTTTTGGCGATTTTAATATTTCGTATCCTACATTTCAGATTATCTAAAAAAAATAAGCTTTAATTAATCCTTTTTTGGGTATAGAAGCTTTAATTAATCTATTAGCCGATGTAGTTTCACCAAAATTTTCAATAACCTAAAACTTTTTAATTGAATCCCTATAATAAATAAAATTATGTAATTAAGTCTATCAACCTAAGACTTTATATAAAAACATGATATTAGATTAATATTCTAGTTTCATCTATTATCAATTTTATATGAGTTTACTTGAAACCCTTAAAAACTAAAAACTTAATAATAGTCAAACTATCTCTGAAACTTACCATGACAGACTTTAATCCTTTTATTATTGGATAAAAAAAGATTCAATTAAGTTTTAAAAAATATCATTATGAAAACTATTGTCATCTTCTTCTTTTTATGTAATGGTAATTGGGTCCAGAACTCTATTACAAATATCTATTCACTATCGGAACCTAATTATTTTAAAACTATAAAGACTTACTTAAAAATTTAGTGAAAGTATAAAGAACTGCAAATTAATTTAACCAAACATTAATTTTAATATATTATAGTGTAATAAAATTTTACACTTCATTAATTATGTATTGTCACATCTATAAATATTGTTAATTGTGGGTCAGCATCATACCTTGATAAGACTCATGTGAGGTTAGAGTTCAATTGGATCATAACACTTAGTAGTGAGCTTAAGCAAAAATAAAAAAATTATGCCATGATTAATAATTATAATTTTTGACCTAATGATAATTGTTCCAACAAGTGATAATGCTAGCGTCCATGTGGGTTTGGAGGCCCAATTCCTGGAAGGGCACGAATGGCGAGGCATAGAGGTTAGTATTTCGTTTTGGTGCTATTATTATGTCGCTCTCCTGCCTAGGATTTGAATAAGTAATTAACACACGTACACTTAGTGGAAGAAAGTGGTGAATGTGAGTTTTAATCCCAAACATTTTCATTCAAGTATAAACTAAATAATTCACCAGCTAAGTTAGCTGCCACTTCAGTGAGTTCAATCCACGAGCATACTGATATGAAATTTACCTCTTGTAGAAAATGAAAGGCTAGAGTTATCTTGCGTGAGCAGGTGTGTTTTAATTTTAATCATTGAAAATTTGACAAGAATAAAAACAAAATATTATAAATAACTGATAGAATATTGCCGAATTTCATTATTTGAACTCATTTTCAGCACATCAAATGAAATATTTACTCTTGAAATAGGTGTAAAGTTTGATGGCATAAGATCCAATTAAAATTTAAAAGTTAAAACATTTCATATCCTAAAGAGCTTTTGATTGTCCCAAAATATCTCATTTGATGTTGTGTTTTTATGTTTGAAAAGAAAAAATTCCAATATACATATAAATAGTGACAATTAGAAAGGATACCAAAAAAAAACAAAAATCCTTTTTTTTTCTTTTCTATTTATGAAAATTGACGTGTGGTTATTTTAATTTAGTGACCAAAAGCAAAAGATTGGCTGATTGACTACAATCACAGCCCATTGTTTTTTAAGCTCTGATTTTGATCCAATTATAAGAAGGGTTACAATGCTATGCTAAATATAAGCAGGGAATTAAAGAAAGGGCAACCGTTGGCCTCCTCAAAATTTTGCAGGCTATTAGGAGCCCAAAAATCCAAAAGCCGTGAAATGACCCTTTATAAACCCCTTCAGGGATCAAGTAGCATATCATTCCTTTGGCTAGCCTTTTCTTAGCCTTCTTTAAGTTTTGTGCTTTCTCTCATTAACAAATTAAAGAGGGAGAAAGATCAAGAAATTAACTTGGTTCATTCTCCCAATCAACTAATTAATAATTCAACATGGGCAACTGTGGTAGCAACCCCAATACCATTGAAGGTCCTGAGCCAGTGCCAGTGCCTGTGACCCAGCAGGAGGTTAAGGTTGAGCAACAGGAGAAGGAGGTTGAAGAAAATGTTGTTGAGACCAATACAGAGGAGATCCCCATCTCCTCTGATGAGAAGTCCCTTCGCACCTTGCTCAATGAGGTATAGTTGCTTTTTCCCTTTAAATTGATATCTCATCATGTTAGTGTGGGAGATTTAGATATTTTTATTTTATAAGACTTCAATTTTAATCTAGTTTGAATCTAAAAAATATTTAGTTTATATTTAATATTTTCACATCATTGAATGAGTTTGTCTACCCAGCCCCTTAAATGGACCCACCATACGCAAATGGATTAGTCATTTGTCCAATATATATTTAGAAAAAAAAACTTTTTTAAAAAAAATAATTATACATCGAAATTAAATAATAAATTGTGCTATATTCTTTTAAATTTTTTTAATTAAAATTCTTTTTTATCAAAAATTTTAAAAAAAATAAATACCTTCAATATCTTAAAAACATAATATGTAATTTTTTTTAAGCTTAAATTATATCCATTATATTTTATCAAAGTTTTGATTTAGTTCTCAAAAGTTTTTTTGTTTGTCCTGAACGTCTTCAAACATGAAATGAAGTGTAAATTATGATTGAAAATTTGACATTTTATGTCTTGCTGTGACTTTTTAACATCCTAATTTGATATTTACTTCAACTTTTTATGTTTATAATTTTGGTACATTTTATGAAAGGATAAGAATGAAATGTCTTGAAAAATATTAGGGATGCAAATAGAACAAAAATAATTTTTAAGACTAAATTGAAATTTTGGTACATCTTAAAGTACGTAAATGTAGCTTTATCACTTTTTTTATTCTGTAATTGGGAAGAACATATCTAAGGCTGATTATTCTTTAATGTAAAAGCATTGAGTCAATGATGAAGAATTGAAGATGAACATACTGTTTAGGAGTTTCTATAGCTCTTTGAATAGCTCGTATATTTGGTGTTGCTTTTCTCCTTGGACATGTGCACCCTGTTTTGATGCCTAACCGATTAGGTGTTGTGCATCATCAATCAATTATCTAAAAAAAGAGTTTTACTTACTCATTTAAAAACATCACATCTAGGTCCTTTCACATTTCGCGTGGAAATTTAGCTTGTTCTCTCCTTGCATTGATCAATTTTATTCTAGGACTTGCTTGTTCATTCTAATAACACCCGAAAACTGTGTGAAATTCTCATAATAACTGTCAATATTATTGTATTGGCAGAAAAACGAGGAGGCACCGAAGACAGAGGAAGTAAAGGAGGTGGTGAAGGCTGAGCCAAAGGAAGAGGAACCCAAGACCGAGGAGGTAAAGGTTCAAGAGGAGAAGACCAACACAGAAGAGGCAAAGGTTATGGAGGCCTAGCGCTAGCTAAAAGAATGCATGCACGCCCTTTTTAACAAAAGAATACATCTTAGCTTTACAAACTTAGCTGTTATTTCTGTTTTGTGCTTCAAGCTAGCTAAGAAGAGAACTTTATTAGGTTTGCTTGGGTTTAGGATTGTGATGATTTGATCCATATCTTGGAGATGGATATTTTTCCTCGTCCTCGCTGGCGGTGAAAGCATTAACGTGTTATATGAATAACGCCGCTGGCATGTTAGGAAAGGTTACAAATGACCTTTCAGTTCAATTGCTTACTCACAACGAGAGCTTTTTCATTCTCTACTTTTTTATTTAACTATGTAATAACAAGAAAAGCTTCCAAGAAAAGGCGAAGAACAATAGGAACTTGAGCAAAGAAACAAGAGCTTATCGATAGAAATATGAGAGAGAGAAGCTCTGAATATTCTCAGAATGAAAAATTGATACAAATGAATAACCACAATCAGATTGCTTACAAGTATATATTATATACACGTACAACCCTATGGAGAAGTAAAATGAAAGATGATTTTTAAAATTTCTTGAACTCTCTCGCTAGAAACTCACTTTACATCAATCATATTGAACTTATCAATACAATTCTTGAACTTATCAAAGCATGCACAATAATGCATGTATATCAATCCGCATAAAACATCCTTGTAGAACCAATAGATGTATGATTTTGGTGAAACTAGTGAAATTGTACCGTTGAAATGGTGAGATTAAAGCATAAGAATAAGGTAAATTACACTCACCTTTTTACCTTTGTGGAAAATACAACTCATATCCCTCTATTATTGAACCTACACTCACACCCCCTTTAGTTGTGAAATTTTAAGTATTTATATTACACTTCATCTCGATTAAGCTACATTAGGAAACTTAAAGAATGATATTTTTATGACATTAATTGTCCATTATTAATAAAATTATAAAAATACCCTTAAACTAAATAGAGTGGGTAAGGGTGTTTTTATAATTTTATTAATTAAAAATAATTAATATCACAAAAATATCATTCTTTAAGTTTACTAACAGTGTCATGTGAATGGTTGTAACCTTAATATAAATATTTAAAATATGACAAGAGAGAGTGTAAATGTAAGTTGAATAACAATAGAGAAGTTGCATTATTTTTACAAATCTCAGAGGTTAGTGTAATTTACCCTAGAATAATCTTGGGTTGGGAATCCACTTAAACCATAAGTATTAGCATTTCTCAATTAGATACTTTTCCGTGGTGTTGAATTGAAAATTCCTACTAAATCTATTTCATCAAATTTTAAAAAGATTTGATGTTTCATCATTCTATTTTATTTTGACATATAATGTATTTTTGAAAATATAAATAAATGTCATGTATTGGATTACATATTTATTATATATAGTATGATTTTCTTCAATTTGGTATACTTACACATAAATGTTATTGGGGGCGGAGCTAGGCCTTTATTCCTGAGGTCAAAACTAAAAGATAATATACATATTAAAAATAATAATATATCCTATAATTTTTACTTAATCTTAAATTTTTTTAAAAAAATTCACAATATATATACAAAGAATAAATTTCAAGTCCATTTTCGATAAAAATAGTGTTGAATAAACTATTTTCTTAAAATGAAAGTACATTTTAAGGTCCTTGCAATGAAATATATAGGATAAGTTAGCTCATTTACATTATTTTGATAAACTTATTTATTCTATTTGTATTATTATTAGTAATCAATTTGAACTATTATAAATCATTAAAGATCAATTTGTATTATAAATCCTTTGAAAAAGTCTAGTTCATCCTATACTGTAATTGTGAAAGATCATGAAATGAAGTTTTTTATTTGTAAAGAACCAATTTATCTACTGTTTTTGTCCAGCATCAAATAAGGGATTTATTCTAAACAAGTACATATTTTAATCAAAACTTAAGAAATACATATATGCATAATGTATTGTCTATTAAAATATTTAAATATCTAAATAAGCATAAAATATTTGATTTGTATTTGATGATTTAGATAGAAATAAATAATAATAAATAAAAAAAGTGTGAATGATAAAATTGAACTATTGAAATATTAAACTTATCTAATTTCTTCTTTAAATAATAATATATTATTTTACAAATTTTTTTAGTTAATATATAAAAATTTTAAGGTGTGGCCAAATATATATAAATATATAAATCTACATGAAAATTTTAAATTTATTCGTTATCATGAGAAATTATTTAACATAGTAATTATAGATAACTTCCTTTTAGCATATGTTTAGTTAAGAGGTAAAAAAGAGTGTAAATTTTTATGAATGATTTTCATTTATAAAACTACACATAAACCTCATTTATGAAAAATTTTTCTTAATTTAATTTTAATCCCCAACCAAACATATCATTAAGAATAAATAAAACATTTCCCATATATATTTTATGCATCACTCTTAATTGGGGAAAATTTCTTTTAGTTTTGTCCCAACAATTAATGGCAGAATTAAGAAGAAATATCCTTGGACCTAATTAACTTTTCATTAGGGGATTTAACGTTTCCATGTATGTAGGCATTAGTTGGGTGATGTTATTTCAATAATTAAAAAAGTAGACGTCCATGGACACCTAATCAAATCTAAAGAATCTGGTAATCAAACTATTTTTAAAATAGAAAAATTTAAAATTAGCTTATATTTATATCCTATTATATTTAGGTGTAGGTGATTGAAAAGACATTTCCCAGCATTAGCTGATACCAACTTCACCACGCTTCCAGCATGGCCACTAAGTCATATATATACTGAATATATCCCACCGGTGATTTCTATGGTACCCATTGGTGTACGCTACATGGGTTTTGAAACTAACGTGAAGTTGGTCTTATTGCCTCTGTTCAATATTCTTTCATTTTACAAAATAATAAAGTCCATTGTTATCTTTCAACCGGAAACATAACTTTTAAAATTTAGTGGTGGATCCCATACTGTGAAATTAAACATAAAAACTTCTCTTCCTAGCATGAAATTTTCATTTTTCAACTCCTTAACCAATGCTCTAAAGAAAAACCCTTAATTTATAAACTTTGTACTCCAATTTAATTTTCATCTTGATTGTAATTTTAAAGCAGATGTTAAACATTATTAAATGATCCATAACATTAGCTTTTTCTTAACAAGAGAGAATCTGATAGTTTTCTCAACCCAAACTCTCACCACTTTATGACCAGTATATAAATAAATAGCCACACCCCAAGGTCGTGTGCCCACCACACACCATTATCCCATCTCATCATTTTCCTCTCGTAACTTTCTTTTCCAGTTTTAGTTTTCACTTTTCATCCATGGCAGATAGTCAATCAAGCAACGGCACTCCATCTTATACCTCCAGTGAATCCAAACCTTTAAAGACCTCCAACAAAGATGTGGAAGGACAGAGAGAAGAGGAGCAAGAAGTCACGGTCTTTGATTATGCCAAACGGGCACAGTGGCTCAGAGCAGCTGTTTTGGGTGCCAATGACGGCTTGCTCTCAACAGCATCCCTCATGATGGGTGTTAGGGCCGTAAGAAAGGATGTTAGGACCACGATGCTAACTGGGGTTGCGGGTTTGGTAGGCGGTGCCTGCAGCATGGGCATTGGGAGAGTTTGTCTGTGTATTCACAGTATGCCATCGAGGTTGCTTAGATGAAAAGAGAAGGAAAGTAGAGACTGATGATGAGGAGGAGAAGCTGCCGAACCCGTTTCAAGCAGCGCTGGCATCAGCCCTTTGCTTCACCGTGGGTGCGGTGGTGCCGCTGCTTGGGGCGGCGTTTATCAGTGACTGCAAGGTGAGGTTGGGGGTCGTGGTGGCTGTTGTGAGCCTTGCCTTGTTGGTCTTTGGGGTTTGGGTGCTGTTCTAGGGAAGGCTCCAATGGTGAAGTCTTCTTTGAGGATTTTGATTGTGGGGTGGTTGGCTATGGGTGTTACTTTTGGCTTGACCAAGCTCGTAGATCATGTTGGATCAGTTTGATTTGCATATATATCTTCTGAAGACAAATATTATTTAATTTGTATGATATTTGGGGAGATTTTCATGATGATTTCAAAGGACAGTATTTATTTATTATAGATTTTATACTTAGTAATTTTAGAGAATGATATTATTTCATGATTTAGAGATTTGACGGAGTCATATGAAATAGTTCAGTGAGTTAATGGTTGGAATATTGTTAACCTTTAGGGAGTTATTTTTAGAAGGACAATCTGCAGAGAAGAATGAAATCTAGTTAGGTGTCTAATTTACTCTTAAGGGATCATAGAGCAGAGAAACTTGTGACTATGTTGATGTATAAAGAGAAATTATATTTTGTTATGCAAGGCATAAATCAGACCCCGTTTCTCTAGTAGAGTACTTATTTATGTTTTCCAGAGATTATTAATGTCTTCAGAAATAATTGATTTAAGAACTATTATGTACATGTAATGAATGATTTTAGAGAAATTGCATTAACGGTTTTGATGGATTTATATATATATATATATATATATATATATATATATATATATATATATATATATATATATATATAATTTAGTTATTCATGAGTTGGTCCGTTAATGTTATTACGGCCTTGATAAGTTTTAGATGAAACTCACCCCTCCCCTTTCCATTACAGTAAGCTCAGAGCTTGCTGGAGATCCTTCTCATTCATACCTCCTCTCTAGCAGGTAGAGGTTCCAAGTCTGGTGAATTTCACTTTGGATGAAGTACTCTTTTGCATTTTGATTAGAGATAAGTCTTCAACCTACATGCATTGGGGGTAAGGTCTAGGACCATAGAGACAAAAGTGCATTGATTCATCATTATTATTTTGTATCTACATGATTCCAATTTTTCATGTATATTTTTGTATAGAGAGCAACTCATATATTTTTGATTATAGATATGATCATATCAAAGTTTGAGAAATGATTTGCTTTCTAATTTTAGAAGAACTATGTTAGAGATGATTATGATATGCTATTGATGATGATTATGTTTTAAAGAGTCAAAGGTTTACTAGAGATGGAAATGATGTTTTATAAATGGATTTAATATTAAGTATGCATATAAAACTTGAGGGTTTTAATTTGAGGGTTTTAATTTTTTGAAAGATAAAACTTTAGATTAAGAGGAAATTTTATCTAAGCTAAACATACTTCTAAACTCATCGAACATCTACATAGCTACTTGCAGCTGTAGCTTAGTGGTAACAATTTCCATGCGACCTAAAGACCCAGGTACAAATTGGTCTTTTACCATAAACCAAAAAAAATTATTTACGTAATAAATAGAAAAAATTAGCCAGAAATGGGCTAAAATTATGCGTGAAGACTGCAAGGGGCCATTGCGTACGTGCATGATGAATACGCAAGGGGCCCCTGCGTATTCATCACTTTTTCACGCACGGGCCCCTTGCGTATTCATGACCATATTACATACGTGCATTGTCTACGTATTTTGTTCACATTTCGCTTTAACTTTTACGTATTCAATTGGCCTCTTCTATTTAACCCGTCGTTCATTCATTAAGGTATGTGAAGAGAAGTGTTGTTGAGTGTGAGAAAATGGCGGAGTGTTTTATTCTTGTTCATTATGATGGAAAAATGGAAAACACAGGAAATGAGGGAGTGAGATTTTATAGTGAGAGACCAGTTGTGTCATTGTTAGTCCGTATATAAGTTTTTTAGAGTTGCAAAACAAAATACTTGAGCAGTTTACAAAAACGGTTAGCCAGATGTTTTATAGATTACCTATATCATTTAGGGGTGGTGTGGCTAAGTATAGCAGTTTTCCCATCTATGACGACAATGAAATGAGCCTCATGTTTAAATTCCAAGTCAGTTCCAGAGGTTCGAATAATGGAAATTTTTGTCATTCTAGATGATTGTGATGTGAGCTCTGCGGTTCTGCTCCTTATACATCAGTTAATGAAACATCGGAAGCAACATGGGTGTACGCACCTTGTAGTGGCCCAAGATCCATTAGTTCATAGTCCCAGCTTTGTAGAT